>JANIJG010018527.1:0-15989 GCA_024611175.1 Megaceryle torquata | reverse complement strand
GGGTGGTGTTCTGTTGTTGTTTGTTGGGCTTTTTTTGTTTGGTTTTTTTTTTTTGGGGGGGGGGGGGCATTAAATTGAAAGTAAACAGGCTTTATGCATCTCCATCCCTGCACATGGGACTGTTACTTGGAGGGCATCACTTTCCTGCCTCTGGAGCCAGTGTCAAGGCAGAGAAGCCTGGGGTCAGTCCCCTGCTGGGTGGAAGCTGCTCCACTGTGTCTTGGCCAGCAGCTCCTTGAGATGCTGCCAGATGTCCCAATGGCTCTTGCATTCATGCTCAGTGGCTTTAGGATGTGTGATTGCTTAGGGGCACCAAAAATGCTCTGTCCAGAGGAAACAGAGGATGGAGCCAAGGAATATTAGCCCGACGCATGGTCCATGTGGTGATGGGGAGAAATGACCTGACAACCCACAAAGATGTGTAGCAGAAGCCAAAAGGATTTTTCTAGCTGGGAAGCCTCCCGGCAGCCCTGCCTGCTCAGAAACCCTCCTGCCTATACCCTCCTTAACCCCAGGCAGATGTCGTCTGGCTTCCCCTGAGGAGCCAAGATGATGATGGCTTTGACTTCTCATTTTTTCCTGGTGTGTTTAATTGCCTGTTTGGTTTTTTTTTTATTTTCCCTTTAGGACTGAGAGACAAGGGGCAAAGGAAGACAGATGTATGCAGAAGTCCAGCTGACAGATCAAGGGATGCTATAACCACAGTACCTGGCCTGATGGATTGATAGATGAGACAGGGAATATAAATAGCAGGTACATTTTATCTACCCACATTTTATTTTCCTCTTGCTTGTCTCTTTATCTGTCCTGGTGTTATTTTCTTCCCTTTTATCTCTTTATCTGTCCAGCCTAAGGATGGAGGAGAGGGAGTGACAGAAGCAGGATGGATGAGTTATCCAGCAGCATCCAAGAAGTCAAGCTTTTCCAGCTGGGGAGGATTAGGAAGCAGACTCAAGATCTGCACACTGATACAGTTTTTTCCTTTCCTTTTCCCTTCATCCTGCCCATCCCTTCAGGATGCTGCAGGTCAGAGAGTTGGCTGCTTCCTCTTTCTAGTCTGTCCTCAGCCAAGAAAGCAGGGCAGCCTCCGAAGTAGTGAGCTCTGTTTCTCTGGATACCTGGCGTTCCCACCCGACAGCCGGGCAGCACCACTGCTTGATATTCCAGTCAGGCACCCAGTGTGGCAGCAGCGGAGGAGGAGGGAGGGGAGCCTGGCTCCCCTGAGCCATCAGCTGCCAGCTTGCCTGTCCCCACTGCCTGGCTTTTTGCCCCAGCTTGCTGGGTTGAGCTGAGCGGGCATTGGAGATGCCACTGGCTTGTCAGTGGGGCTGCTGGAGATGTTGGCCTCAGGGAAAACCCACTGCCCCTTGATGCCTGCACTAGGTGTAGCAGAGGGAGGCGTCCAGGGTGGGTTGTGCCTGGTTTGGGGTCCTTTATAAGAGGATGATGAATAAGAAGGCCTTGAGGAGGTTGATAAAGATACCTGAAACACAGAGCAACCTACCTATATGGACCAAGCACTAGTGCTAGGACACAGACATGACTATCGTACCTGTCTATATGATTGTCTCTGGCAAGAAGGGGTGGCTGTGGGTCAGATATCCCCCATCTCTTCCTAGAGCTAAGGGTCATCAAGTGAAGCTCCCAGGGGCTGCACTTGACATGCCTGAAGAAGTGGCATGCACCAGAGTGAGCAATCAAGCTGCAGCACTGCTCACCCTGAGGCATGGTGGATGTTTTCATGAGACCAGGAGGAGGTTGGACATGAGATGTGTCTGGTGCCATGCAGGTCCTTCCTACCAGCTCGGGGAGCAGGGAGAGCAGACAGGTACTGACTTCAGGCATGTCCGATGGTCTTAATGGGCCATCTTGGTGCCCTGTTCCTCCAAATTAATGAAGACGTGGACAGGAGACAGATGGCCAGCCCATGTGGTGGCATCTCCTGTCCTCAGGAGGCTCGGCTAAAATCCAGAGAGCAGGACGGTGCAGAGACATGCGAGGGATACAGCTGCCAGGCACACGTGGGAGCCTCCTTGCTCTCCCCTTCTGCCACACACAAAGCAAAGAGCCAGGGCCAGAGATGACAGTAACTGTTCTTTTTTTTTTTTTCTTTAATCTCTGTTGGTTTGGGTTGCTCTTTTGCTCAAAAAAGGCATTTTTTAAAAAATATATTAAACAGATACATTATACTAAGATGTCTCTTGGCTGGAGCCACCAACAAGAAATGACACTCCCCAAATAAATAGGCTTAAAAAAACCCCTCCCAAGCAAACCAAATAAATAAATACATAAATAAACCTTTTTTTTTTTTTTTCTTTCTTTCTTTCTTTTATGTTTCTTTTTTTGTTGTTTTTCTTGCAAGGAATTGTGGCCCAGAGGTCTCTGCCAGTGTCAGTGATGGCAGCATCCATGGGGCAGGTGCCAGGTCCTTCCCACACAAGGGGCAACAATGCCTCGGTACTGGAGTGGGTGTGAGATGCTCCTGGAGAGGCCCCAGGGGAGACCTTCCAGGTCTCAGGGGGCCTGTGGTGTGGTCCCCACCCTGCACTACATACAAGGGCAGGGCTGCAGGAAGGATTGTGGGGAACATGAAAGCGAAGGCGCCGGTAGAAACCTCTCTTAAAAAGACTACAAAATTTGGGGCACCAAGGAGGCTAATGCTGGAGGATCCTCGTGGCAGGTTGGGCATCTGCTCTGGCAGGACCAGCCAAGACACATCCCCCCTGGCCATGGACACGTCCTGCCAGCCACCAGTGGAGTGGCTGTGCTGGCATCGTCCCCATGCTCAGAGCCAGTCTGCACTGCGTGGGCCATCCCTCCTCCATAGTCCTGTTGGTGTCCTCTGTCCACGTGAGCCCTGCGTCTCTTTGGCCAGTCGCTGGCTGTACCATGGAAGCACGCGGTTGGCACTAAGGTAAGGCCTTGATTTCATTTTTTAGGGTGGTTATTTTCCCCCTCCCCAGGGAGTCCTTTCTCCCAGCCCCCTCACTCTGAGATCTGAGCAGCCCCGGCCGTTAGCTGCACAGCTTGCCTGTCTCCTGCTCTACTGCATTGGGCAGCTTGGCATTGAAGGCCCTCAAGGAGGACTGGATCCTTGCCACCTCATTGTTGGCCAACTTGAGCCTGTGGCGGAGCAAGCAAGTGAAGAGGTCAAGGCGGGTTTTGCCAGGGGGTGACAACCTGTTCACCCGGTCCCTGATCTCCAACAGCTGGAGCATGGCTGAGTCCTGGGAGCCCTGGGTGTAGGGGTAGTCCAGCTGAAGGATCAGGTCACGAATAGCATCCGGTTCAAAGGGCAGGCTGTAGCCAAAGACTTGCAAGCTGTTGATTTTCATATACCCGAGGTTCTTGGAGGGATCTGCCATCTCCAAAGGTTCATAGTAGATTGTCTCATTGGAGCTGTCATCCAGAGACTTGATGCGGCTCCGCAAGTAGACGTGGACTGTTTCAAAGAAGGTTTTCCACTTGTTGCCCAAGGTGAGTGTCCAGTTTTGGCACTGGGCAGAGGCATCTACATTAGTCCTTTCCCAATCTGGGAAGCTGCCCTCATTGACAGGCATGAACCAGCTCTCCGAGTGGCTTCCCCCAAAGGGGTTGACATAGATGGCCATGACGGGCTCCAGTGTGCTGTTCTTGGTGAGGCAGATCTGCAGGGAGAGGGCCAGCATCACATGAACCAGCCCAGGCTTGTACTTGTTGCTCTTCAGGGTCAAGAGCATACGTTTCCTCCAGGAGGGGTCGAACCAGCTCCCCAGGCGCATGTCATTGCTGATGAAGATGGAGTGCACCTCTATGCGGCTGTCCCGTTTCTGCAGGAGGTACTTGAGCTCCAAGTCCTGGAGGTCTGTCTCCAGCCCCAGGTAGTGCTCCAGTGAGTCGGCCACCTCGGGGCGGCAGAAGCCCTGGGTGAGCACGTAGCCATGGTTGCAGGTCCCACAGCGGGTGCTGTTGTCCTCAGCACAGCTGGCACAGGCTGACCCCTCACCCAAGGCACATGGTATGGACCCCTGGCAGGAGGGCTGGTCAGAAGGACATGTGCAGCTGTGGCTTTCTTCCAGGAAGGTCCCAGGCACGGTGGTCTCACTGCAGTAGAGGAGTGACTGTGCACGGCTCCACCAGTAAGGGAGGGACCTGGTAGAGAAGAGACAGGGGAGGAGAGATGCTTATGTGGCATCTTTTTGGGATGTGACTGACTTTCCCTAGGGATGGAAGAGTTGCCCACCTTGTGTTTGTTTTTCTGCACTGCTGGTAAACCCCCATAAACTGAGACCCACTTTAACTTTTTTCCCCATGATCTAGTTGCAGATGCCCCTGCTTGCTGCAGTGGGGTTGGACTAGATGACCTTGAAAGGTTCCTTCAAACCTAAATCACTCTATGATTTTCAATCTCCATGCTTGGACTCAATTTCTCAGGGCCGCATCCCAGCAAGGCAGGAGCTCTTTCAGTCCCAGGCACAGGGAGGTGGGACATGGGTCTGAGCTCCCCTAGGGGCTCTGAGCCATGTCCCCAGTGTGGGAGGGAATGCTGTGGCTCCCTACCTCTCCTTCGGCAGTTTGAAGCGAGGTTGCCGGTAGCATCGTTTGCTGAGGTTGAAGAGCCGCCGGATGAGTCGGTGGGTTTTCCTGGAGAGCAGCTTCAGGCTGGTGCCCAGCTGCTGGTAGCGATGCTGAACATCCAGATCCATGGCCCAGAAGTGGGAGATGGCTGTTCTGTTCAGGAAACGGTCCCCAGGGAGCCTCTTCACCAGGGCCTGAAACTCCTCTGCAGTGGGAGAGAGATGGCAGTGGTGGACCCAGGAAAGCAAGTGGTGAAGGTAGAGACAGAGGCAACTCCCTCTACCTGGGCTTTCAGATATTCAAGGTGAGATGACCAGTCTGAAGCCCCACAGCCCAGCCTGGGTTGCTCCTAAAGGCAGGATTGCAGGGAAGAAGATGCTTTGTGGGGTCTTCCCAGACTCACCTGACTCCTCAAACTGGCCATGGTGGCTCTCCCAGGCTCGCCGGAGCTGGGCCAGGCTGTTCTCCAGTGCCTGGACGTCAGCCTCAGGGCAGTTGCAGCGGGGGAAGGTGGGCTGGCACTGGCAGCGGCAGTCACTCCGGCGGCACACCAGCTCCCCGGCTGAGCTGCAGGCGATGTAGCTGAGGGCGGCCGCCACGAACCTCTCCCGTAGGTAGGAGGGGAGAACTGTCTGCAGCCCTGCAAGCAGGAGGCAGACCTGATAGTATCAGGGCACGTGCAAGAACCCCTCAAAAACATCACTTGGGTGAGAATGGAGCGAGCAGTCCCCCTCCCTGGGCTCCCACCCTTGCGTGATTATCATATCAATTTGCTGTGGAGCCACTTGTCTGGGCTCTGCATCGATCTTGGCTCCTTTTGGCAGACGAGCAGCAACCTCATCCTGCCCAGCTCTGATTATTTTCAACCCCCTCCTACCCAGACCTTAAATTAAAAGTGGCATCTTGATCCAGCATCCTCCCCTGAGCACCCATGAGCATCCCACCGTGGCCTTGTCCGGCACCACTTCCCCACCAGACTGGTCCTACCTTGGAGCTGCACTTTGTTCTCAGGGCTCTGCACCAGGACGGAGCTCACTGAGTCCAGGTTGTCGTAATTGCTGCAGCCGAGGGGCCCTGTCCGTGTTTCAGTCACCTAAGGAGGGGACCCACAGGTGGTCAGGAATGCAGGAGAGGACCCAGAGCTGCTGGCCACCTCACTAGAAGTGGTGCAGATAACTCCTGGACAGGCTTAGAATCAGAGAACTGTTTTGGTTGGAAAATACCTTTAAGACTATTGAGCCTGTTAACCCAGCACTGACAGATGACCACTAAACCATGTCCCTCAGCACCACATCTCCACAGCTTTGAAACCCCTCCAGGCATGGAGGCCCTGGGCAGCCTGGGCTGAGCCTTGACAACTCTTTCAGTGAAGACATTGTTCCTCATGTCCAACCTAAACCTCCCCTGACACAACTTGAGGCCATTTCCCCTTGTCCTGTCTTTTGTTCCCTGGGAGAAGAGACCAACCCCACCTGGCTCCAACTGCATTTCAGAGAGTTGTTGAGAGTGAGAAGGTGAGCCTTCTTTTCTCCAGGCTGAAAAACCCCAGGTCCCTCAGCTGCTCCTCACAAGACTTGTGCTATAGACCCAGCTTTCTTACCCTTCATCGACATGCTCCATCCCCTCAATGTCCTTCTTGGAGTGAGGGCTCCAAAACTGGACCCAGGATTCATTGGTGTGGCCTCACCAGTGATGAGTCCAGAGGGAGGATCCTTGTCCTAATCCTGCTCGTCATATCACACTCCCCAGAGCAAGGCCATGCTTGGATAGGAGAACTAATTTTCTGCCAATTGGCTTGTTGACAGGTGGCCGCTCTACCTGCAGCCCTCTGAAAAATGTGCCTTCATTAGTGTGCCCAAATTTCCATAAATAACATGGAGGTCCAACTTTGCCTGCTTTTCCTCTCTCTGGGGTGTGACGCTGCTTTAGGCTCCCAGACAGCTTTGAGGGGCCACCGGCGAGGCCTGGGGCTGCTGTGTCCCCGTGCTGCCCTCCCCCTCATGCTCTTGCTTACCTTGATGGCGGCCGTGGCGATCTGGATGTGGTGGAGCCGGCGCAGTGTGCTCTCCCGGTCGATGAAGTAGGAGGCTGCCAGCTGGTGCAGGGTCTCCAGCGAGACCCCTGAGCTGTTCCCAGCCCCCACAGCCGGCTCTGTCCTCCGGCTCAGCTTCCGCTTGTCCACAAAAATGGTCAAGGACTCCTCTCCTGGGGGTAGACCCAATGCTTTTTGGGGGTGCTGCTGAGGTCCCTCTGTTCCCCTTCTTAGCTGTATTTCTCCTACGGTGCTTATTTTTGTACCCTCCCTCCTCTACATGCTGCCTTATGCAAGGGGAGCGAGTGGGGAGCCAGCACCCACCAGCACTCACCTCCCAGTGTGGCGGCGAGCAAGAAGTGGGTACCATACTTTTTGATGAGGCTGTCGGTGATCTGCTGGGGGCTGGGCCGGCGTCCCAGCAGACGGATGTTGCGGATGAATTCAGGGGCCAGGGGAAGTGGTAGGCTGAAGAAGTCTTTCCTCTCCAAGGCCAAATTGTTCACCTTCCAGCGAGCAAACTCTCTGTGAGAATAGAGCAGTGTTGGGGAAGAGGGTTTAAAGGTGGGATGGCCATGCCACATGCACAATGTCCCCAGTTTCCATGCCAGGAAAGGGGATCAGTAGGTGGAAAATATCCCATTGGGATCATCCTGACCTCCCCATTGCCATGGCAGAGGTGAAGGACTCGCTGTGTGCACTCACCCGCTATAGATCCAGCCAGGACAAAAGTGTTGTCCTTCCCTAAGCCATCAATAGTGATAACAAGCTACAAGCAGTGGAGATGCCTGATAATGATTAATCAGGTACCTCTGGTGGGCATTAATCACAGCCCAGGGCAAGGCCAGATCCTTCTCCAGCCCACTGGACTGGATGGGCCTCATCCATCCCCCATCCCTGTGGATCCAGGTGACAACTTGATATCTGGGCATTTCATGGTTTTAAGTATTGGCAGCATTTTGTAGGAAGCTGGAGGCACTGGGATGTGGTGGGGTTGGTGGTGGGTTGCCTGTCAGCTGCAGGGCTGCATGGTGTGTTGACCAGGCAGGAACCACTGGCCTGAAACTTTCTTGAACAACCAAGGGCCCATAAACAAACAGAAACCGGTTTCAGCCTAATCTTCTGCATTTTGCTCTAATTAAAAGCAAGCGGCAGCTTTCAGACAGTTTAATGAGGGCTGGTTGGAAAAGGAGGGAGCAGGAGGAGCGGATGTGTAATGCAGCCAAGGGGCTTGGTGGATGCTGGGTTGCCTTCCAGTATGATTTTGGGGGCCAGAAAAGATGTTGGGGCTGGAACTGGGCATGACGGAGAGGGGGACGCTGCCTCTCTCTTTGTACACATGTCCCTGGGTGCTGTGGCATGTGGGGCTGGAAGGCCAGGAGCCCTGCGCCAGGTACCTCCCTCCCATCCTGTAGGCACAGCAAGCTCTAAAGATACAAGCTAGCTGCCATCCCTCTGGCTGCTCATTCCTGTCCCACCACTGTCACCAGCAGCATCCCTGGAGGATGTGGGTCCCTTGGCATGGCAGCATCAGCATATAGGAAGGAGGTGAGGGGGGAGACAAGCTCTCTGGAGGGGTGTGCTGGGCTGCATAACAAGGCACCCGCATCAGCTCCTCTGGGAGGTAGCAGACAGGCTTTACTCTGCTGCTGGAAACCCCTGGGGCTTGGAACCAGTGAGGAGAGGAAGGGAAAAGGGCTCATTAGCAGTAGGTGACAGCCACAATTAGTGCCGGGAGCTGGTGGAGTGGGTTTCCCATGCTGGCTGCTATGAGGTGGCCCTTTGCTGGACAGACCTCACCACTGCTGTGCCTGGTTCTCAACTGGCAAGAAACCTTCTCCAGCATTGTCCTGCACACAGTCAGTGACAGCACTGAGGATATGCCAGCTTTTCTTAAGCCCCAGCAGCATCCCAGCCCCAGGATGCCATGGGGGAAGGGGGGAAGCTACTGTTATACGCCTTGGGAAAGCAGCATTTCCCATACACCCACCCACCAGCCTCCCAGACCCACACACAGGGGTTTGCTTGTGCAGATTAAAGTGGGTCCAACTCCACTCTGCCGTGGCCCTCACGTCCCCCCAAACCACAACTCCCTTCTGGGAAGCCCATGGCCTCTCACCTGTAGATCCTGTACCTGGTGGTGAAACCCTGCCGGTAGCGCTCCATGAAGTCCACGTACTCCTGGGCTCGGTAGAAGGGTCCCCGGTCAGTGAGGAGCCAGTCGAGGGGTGCCCGGCCAGAGGAGGAGGAGGAGGAAGGGGTTGCAGGGGCGGCATGCTGCTGGGGCACTGTGCCACCTGCCCCACTGGCCACCCCCCAGCGACAGCATGCGCTCAGGGCCAGGAGGGCCAGTGGCCATGGGAGCATCAGCGGGGGCCCGTCAGCACGCAGGAGGTCCTGCCGCCCCATCCTGCTGCTGCCCGACCGGCTTCTTCATTCTCTCACCCCGTGACGATCCTCTGGGACACCCTTGCCCTGCAACGGCACCATGAGGAGCCTGTGAGGCCAGCAGCACAGGAGGGCCGTGCAGGGCAAGGTGCCACGGTGAGGCCCCTTCCATATGGATATAAATCAGGTGCAACCACAGGCTAAGGAGAGGTGGGGTTTGCTTTGGGGAGGCTGCTGCTGAAGGGAAAGCTGTCCTCTGGGGAGAGATACACATTGGGTACAGGCTGGTTGTGCTGCACAAGGTAAGAGTTTATGGGGTTAGGAGTGCTGGCTGCAGCTGAAGTTGTTTTCTTACAGTGAATGTGGTGAAGAAATTTTTCACAATGAGGGTGGAGAGACCCTGACTCAGGTTGCTCAGAGATGTGGTTGATGCCCCATCCAGCTGAGGTTGGACAAGGCTCTGAGTGACCTGCTCTAGTTGCAGATGTCCCTGCTAAGTGCAGGGGGGTTGGAATCAATGAGGTTTAAAGGTTCCTTCCAACCCAAACCAGTCTATGATTCTATATGGAAACCTGGCTAGTGCCTCAGAAACTTCTGGCTTTTTCTTTATATTTTTCTCTGCCATGTATCAGCCCAGTGAGCTAAGTTTGCTGCTATGGGGTGCCTGCATTGTGGGGGCTGTGGGCTGCCCCCACTCCCTGTCCTTTGGGGAAGCCTGTCACAAACATGTGCAGCTTGTTTTAGAGGGGCTGAAAAATAATAAACACAGGCAAGTGGAAAAAAATGAGCTTCTTTTGGTATGGGTTGAGCCACATGTGGTTGATGTTAGACTTCCCTCTGTGTCCTGATAGTGGCTGAGATGATGGATGGAGGGATGGATGGATGTTCACCCCAATCCCAGCTGAGCTGACTGGGGTGGTGTTTTGAATGCAGTTGGTGTTTATCTCGAGCCAAGACCTTCCTGCTTTCATGGCCTAGCATGGCAGTATCCGTGGGAGTAAAGGTAGAGCTTTGCTGGGAGCAGCAGCCCCAGAGACAGAGCCTGAATTTTCAAGTGAATGTGGGAAATGGGGAGCTGCAAGTTCTTGCAGAAAGGAGGTGTCCTGAGGGGCAGAAAGAGCTGTTTGCCTAAAATAGGGATCCCATCACTGCAGTGTTTCTAGGGGAGGTGATTTTTATTCCAGGAAGGTGGTTGGTGGGGGCTTGGAGCTCAAACGTTCACCCCTGCAGAGGACATACCAGACCCATGTTCACCCAAACAGGGGTTTGCCGGATGAGTCATTGTGCTTTAACATGTAGTATTATGCTTTTAACTTCTTTTTCTTCCCTCTCTTCTATTTTTAAGCCCATAAGGGTGTACTTTGATTACGCTTTCTCAGTTTCTCACTCAGCCCTCAAGGCTGGGGACCTGTTAATTTTAAACAAAAACTGAGATTTTTTTGCATCACCAGCTTGGGGGTGCTGGGGCAGCAGGGCAGGCAGGAGCAGCAGGCAGGGATTTTTCTGTCCCCCACGTGCTATCTTTCTGTGTGTCACCCTAGTTTCTCCCAGCCTTGCAGGTGGCCACATAACACCCTGGTCATTGCCTCCCGCTCCTGGCACATGGAGTCCCCATCCCTGGAGGGGTTTCAAAGCTGTGGAGATGTGGTGTTGAGAGATATGGTTTAGTGGTGACTTCACAGTGCTGGGGAAACAGTTGGACTTGATGATCTGAAAGGTCTTTTCCAACCAAAACAATTCTATAATTCTAAAACTGAGGTGGCCTGGGGATTGAAGGAGCACTCAAGGCTCAGGATTAAACCCTCCTGGCCCCCAGCTGCTTTGCAGCCTGTGGGTCCTGCTGCTGGAACTGGGCAAGCTGATGTGCCCAGAAGGCCATGGTGGGAGCCAGGGCCTGGCAGCAAACCCTATGTATGGTTTAGATGCTGACCCTCTGTGACTTGGACCCCCTCCCATATAGCAGGGAGGAGAGCAGCACTCTGGCTCTCAGCTGAGAAGCTGAGGTGAAAGCACAACTTCAACAGCATCTTTCTAGACCCTGCTCATGGCAGCTCACTGCTTGTAGCATTAAATATGGCTGTGCCAGCAAAACACCTCGCTTCAGTAGCGTGCTAGGTAGCCTGCCTGTTGCACCATGAACAGGCTCAGCATGGCCAAGGACCTTGTCCCTTCTTGTCTTTTGTTGATTTTAGGTGGCTACTGAACCCTTCCAGCCAAGGTGGGGTAGGACCTGCTCCCTGGCTGGCCCCCTCTGCCTGGTGTCTGGGCAGCCACGGGGCACTGTGGGAGACTGGCCTCATCCATCATCCCTTCACACCACCACAAACTGGTATGGATGATCTCACACCAGTTACCCTGTTGCCCTCCCTCAGGCTTTCCTGGTGCAAACTGGGAGCATCCTTCCTTTGATTCAAAGCACAAAGGGGATTTTTTTGGGGGTGACCAGGACTCTTCCAGCAAACCATCCTGGATGCTAACAACTTCCCACCAGCACCGACCAGCCTCTTACCACCACCTCGGGGGAGACCCTCACATGGTGTCCCTGAGAGGGGGTTCCCATGCTTTCCTTCTCTTCTCCCACCTCCCCTCCAGTATCACAGCTGAAGGCAGCAAAGCTCTTCTGGGTGACCATCATGGGGACAGGTATTATAGATAGAACTGCCTTGGGCCACCTCTTTCCATAGGCTGCAGTCCCTAGACTAGCTAGAAACCATTTGAGCTTGCTCTGCCACCTTCTCTGAGGAGCTTATTCTGAGATTCAAGGCTGAACATGAGATGTTTCCTTGTAGTTACCTCATGTTTTACTACAGAGCAATAAAAACAGTCAGAGTTTGGTATTTCCAACGCTTGGCTGGTGCAGATCCAGCAAAGGTCCCCTCCTGGTGTGCAGAGAGTCCCTTAAAGCAGCAAAGTTTCCAAGCTTGCTAAATGAGCTCTTATTTACACCTGCCTCTTATTTACACTGTGAGCTCTGGCACCTCTGAGGCGGGCTCTTGCTTGGGGACGGGTGCTGACGCACGCGAGCATCCTTGCCAACAGAAACTTGAAGCCTAAAGTCAGGCAGGAACGGGCAGGACAACCTGTATGGAGGCTGTGACGAGTTACCCAGCCAACTTATCCCCAAGGAGCAGCTTTCCTGTGCCATCATTAGCTGGGCTAATTTATTTGCTTGTATCGATCAGGGGTTATATGAAATAAGTACATGCCAAAATTGCTATAGCTCTGTATGACTATATGGAGCTCCACACAGTGGTGTGTAGAGGCTCTGGTTTTGCTGGGGGCTGCTGCCGCTGCTCTGCAGGGTTTTGGGGGCAAGGTTTATCAGGGTGCATCTCCACCTCCTCACACCAGCATTCCCCTGGGATGCTGGGGAGAGCAAAGCTCTTTGGAAATAAGTAACTCCCTTGACCTTAGTACAAGAGCTGGAAATAACTTTCTAATCACTTTTCCTTGATCCAAAAGAATGAAGAGTTGATGAGAAGCATCTGACTGCTCTTTTTTTGTTGTTGTTTTTCGATTTAGGGTTTTGCATCACAAATGTTGGAAAACTTCCAGCTTGTTAATTTTATTTTTTCTTCCCTCTTCTATAAAACCCTTAAAGTGAAGGAAGAAGAGTGCCAATGCAAATATTCTTGGCAAATGTTCCCAGGACCACAACCTCCATTCTGGCCAAGCCTTCCTGGTCTTGTTGCAAGCCTCTGTCCCCCCACTGCCTGCCGCATAATGCCTCAGTGTCTCTCTGGTGATGGCCAATGCACATCCCAGACTCACTCATCACAAGCTGCATCTTAAAAATAGCTTGTTGCAATTTCTAGAGCTGCCTTCCCACCCTTGAGATGGCAATGGGATCGCTTCTGCCGTGGGTGTCCTCATCCAAAATGGCTTGAGAGAGACCAAGGCAGGACAGTGTGAGGTGTGGATAAGGATGCTTTAGTGCCCCCCAAGCAGCTCAAGCCTTTCTCTGCTGCCCATGGAGCTGATGGTGGCAGCAGCAGCATCCTGCAGAGTTATGCCAAGGTCCTGCTTGTTTCCATGCCGATGGCATCTCCAGAAACATGTGTCCACCACTAATCAGGCTAAGTTTGATAATTAAGACATTAGCTAATTGTCAAGGACATTAACATTGATTTCTGCCTTTTCATGCTGCAGGAGTGGATCTAGAGATACGTAAACTGGGAAGCGTGCACTAGGGAGAGGCTGTGGTGCTATTTGCTGGGTGCCATGGGGAAGCAGAAGATGCTGGATGGACTCAGGCACTACACTCTGTAAACAGGGAGCTAAAGACCAGGGGAAAAGCAGCACCTGATGTGTGCCCCAGGCAGAGTAATACCTGTTGGTGACAGAGCTGTGATATGTGTCCAGCCACAGGGGCTGGTCCACAGGGCACAGCAGGAGCAAAGGTGCATCTGTAGGGGAGCAGGAAGTGATGGAGATGGGTCTGGAGATCCCTGCAGATGCCTTTTAGTGGGAATGAACATCAAACTTAGCGACTGAGTCACATTCTCATTAAATGTGGGAAAGCTTTATCAAATTAAGACCACTTAAGAGAGTCTGGGCAGAGGCTAAGTGCAGTTTACTTTGTGAAGTGGATTGACTCAGCTGAGCTGTGCTCGTGTGAATTCACCTTCCTCTGCTGCTGGTACCCCTCAGGACAGACAACTGCAACGGGATCAATCCTGCAGGATGTTCAGCCCTTTGCTCCGGAGCCACCTGCCTACCTTGGGTTTTGTGGGGCCCAGCTCCTTTGCACCCATCCCTGCCTGCACTGCTGCCTCATCTACCCTCCCAGCTCTGTCATGGTTTACAACTAGCTGCAGCTGCCGGGCTCACATCCGCACGCTCCCAAGGAAGCGCCAAGGCCTCATTGATCTGTGGGGGTAATTAAGAGAGCGAGCCAGGCACCGCCAGAACAGCAGCAGCACGGTAATCACTGGCAAAGTGGGCATGGTGGGGTGCTGTCAGCTGCCTGGCACTCAGCCTGTGGAGACGTGGCTCCAGGCAGCGAGCACAGGGACAGCCACCTCGGAGCCTGCCATCCCTACCCAAGCAGTGATGTTAAAGATCACGATGGTGGCTGTGAGCCGATTCTCACTGGGCTCCAGCAAAACACTCCTGCCTGGAGCCCCTTCAGTCGCTACTGCTAACTGACTTTAAGCCACTGTCTTCATCCCCCCCAGCTCATGCGACTGCTTTAAAAGCCTGCAAGACTTGATGAATTTGGTTCCTTTTATTAGCTTTTCTCCACATCCTTAAGAGCAAGACGCTTGAAGATGAGAGGAAAGGAAAATAGCAGAAAATCCCAGGACTCAGGGAGCCAAGGATTTGCATAAGACATCAAATGAGATGAAGCCTGGGCTGCCATCAGGGGAGACAGCAGCTGCGTGCAGGATGTCACACCCGTGCCATGTGTTCTGCCCTCTGGCTTTGCCCACCCGAGACTTTCACACCCACAGGCAGAAAAAAACCTCTTAAAAAAGCAATGTGCAAAATACAACTCCCCACCCAGCGCGGTGATTACAGCGGCAGCACCAGCTTTCCCCGGCTTGTGCTGAGCTCCCCGCCTGAAACATCCCTGCAGACAGGTCTCTGGGGCCCTGAAGCATCCCCACACATGAGAGCTGGGGAAGACCATCCCTGCAGCCCCCTCCCCAGAGAGGATCGCTCCTTTTTCCACCTGCAACGGACTCCACAAGCTGAGTACCAGCATCATGCAGGAGCTGGAGGCAGCACAAGGTGAGGACCAATCCCTCCCATCCCTTCACACAGGTGACAAGTGTCACGGGTGAGCAGTGATGCATGGTGATAGTGGCCCAGGGTAAATAAGGCTGGTCTGGGCAGAGAGAGGGAGGAGTTCTGGGGTGTCAGTGTGGGGCCACCCCCTTCCCCAGCACCTTGCTGCTCCACAGGTCCCAAAACTGTTACTGAACCGCCACTAAAGCCAGCTCTGCTTGGAGAAAAAAAGTGCAGGGGGCTCCTTGCAACATCTCCGGGGCTCATACGGACCCTCCTGACTGCTGAGAGAGAGGGGACACTGACACCTGCCGGCAGGTTCCCCCCCGGCCCCGCAGCACCCAGGCTCACCCTGCCCGGCCCCGGGTCCAGAGGGGGAGGCAGCCCTGCTACCCCTGCTCCAGGGCAGCCCCGGAGGGCAGTGGCACACAGGTCCCCCGAAGAAAGGGCAGGACAGGGGGGACACAGCCGAGAGATGATGCTCTTGAGCGCAGTGCTTTAAAGATCCAGAGTTTTGCTTCCTACTGACGAAAAATTGTTTCATGAAGGGAATTGAGCCTCGCAGGTGGGGACCCCCTCTCCCGGAGGCTGTGGTCACTGGCACGGCACTGGGAACCCCATGGAGCATTCGAGGTGAACGAACATCTTCTGAGGGGTCACCCGCTCCTCGCCTCGGGGAGGCTTTATTCTGCCGATGGCAGCGGGAGGGGAAGGGAGTGGAATACGGAACGGACACAGGAGACCTCTCCTGTTGATCTATTATATGCCCAAGAGCAAAGTATATCTCGGAGCATTTCGAGGGCAGCTCCCTGCGGTACCGGGGCATCTCACGCCGGCATCTCCCTCGGAACAGGGCACACTATACAAGCAGCAGCAGGTTTCCAGCCTTCCGGGCATCTTGTTTACTCCAGTAGCCGGCCAGCACCTGGTTCCACCGAGCCGGTCGCAGCCCCTCGGACCTGCAGGGCCCCGCAATCGGGTACCGAGGTGGCTCCCGCTCGGGAAGGGCTCGTTGCCGTACTCTTATCCCACCATCCTCGCCGGGAAGGCTACGAAACGAGCTCGAAGGTGGAAGGAAACTTGACCAAGGTCACTGAGCGAGCCAGTGACGACCGAGCCGCCTCTCCATGGTCGCACACGGCGGTAGCCGGGATCTCCGCCGTGCGGGGCCGTGGCTTTCCCGCGCCCCTCCTTCCTCTTCCCGTCCGCTATCCCACCCACCGACGGAGATCGTCCGTGTGTCTCCCCGCCCCGTTCCCCCCCCCCCCCCCGCCTCCGCCCT
>JANIJG010018526.1:0-12503 GCA_024611175.1 Megaceryle torquata | reverse complement strand
AACCCCCCGCGGGGGGGGGCCCCGCGTGTGGGGGGAGGGGGGGGGGGGGGGGCGGGCCCGCCCCCCCCCCCCCCCGCTCTCCCCCCCCCCCCCCCCCCCCCCAATCCGCCCGTGCCTCCCCTTCCCCTCCCCCTCGCCGTCTTCCCGCCCCGTGCTTCGGAGGGTGGGACCTATCGGGTGGTGGTGGGACTGGCTGTGGTGTGCGCGGGAGGAGCACCCGCGGGAGAGGCCGCAAGCCCGGGCCCGGCGCCCTCCGCCCGCCCTCTCAGCCGGCTGTGCCAAGTGCCGGCAGCACGGGATCCCGGCCCGCCGCGCTTAGCAGGAAGGGCTCGGCCTCATGGAGCTGGAGCCGGAGCGGCTTTCCCCCTTGGAGGCGCAAGGCAGCGGTGGTCGTCCCGCGGGCCGGGTTTCCCAGCTACCCTGTGCGACTGGAAAATTCGGCTGCTGCCATCGTCCTTTCGGGAGTATTGAAGTGCCCGTGCTGGGTAAAATAAAATGCTTGAGGTGTGAATGATAGGTATAAGTCAGGATATGATATGCTGGGTTTATGACCGTAGCAGTCTGAAGCCTCCCCTACCTTAGACACATAGGTGGGAGCAGCGATGAAAAGGTCTCGAGTCTTCCTTGACCTTAACTGTCGAAAAGCTGTACTCTGACACATAGGAGCAGCAAGTCCCTTCAGATCAGGTGTGGTGATAATACACAAGGGTATGAGTGACTGCCTGCACATACAATCTTGTGTAGGCTGGAGATGTCTCTCTCCCACTGAATATGCAGACAGCAGCTGTGTAAATAGCAGCGCTGGTGCTTGTAGTCTTTATTGCTGATGGCACACTTTTTTTTTTACCTGTTTTTGTTTTGTTTTTCACCTGGCAGTATTTTTGTCATTCTGATTATCAGTTTGATTTTGTGGAAGGCTCAGGTTTACCTGCTCAGCTTTAATGCCCAGTGTACAGGGGTATAATAAAATAGTCCTAACTACTTAGGAATTTTGAGGTGAGAATCATTTTTGGAACATCAGGCAATATCCAGAGTGGACCACAGTGCAAGCAAGGCTGTTAAGATTGTTCCTGGTGAGATTGCATTCACTTTTCATGTTTAACATTGCACAATACTGTGTAAGTGTATCTATCTTGTGATTCTGGCAAGTATTTTTCCTATCTTTATGTTAAAATAAATGTCAGCCTCTGGTAAAGGTTTTAGTTCTGTTGCTGTGGTGCAGGGTGCCGCAGTACATAGAATCTTGGATCTACAACATTATGGGATATTCTTAAGATATTTCTACACCAAATCCTTTAAAATTATGATAGCTCCTGCAGGAATAATTTTAAGTTCATATGTGGAAAGTGTGATGATAGCTGACTGGGATATGGTGACTTTGTCTTAAGGGTGTTTTTTTCTTGTTCAGAATCATATGATTTGGCCTATGGAGATTTAAAATTTTAAACTTAATACAGTTTCAAGGTAGTGCATTTTTCTAAAATTAGAAACATTTCTTTTTACTAGATGACCCCATTCCAGCTTGCGAAGGTGTTCAGCTTGATTCTCTAAAGCTTGTAGTGTGACCATTGCATCTTTCTTACCCCTCTCTCTTCATGCTGTGATGAAGTTCAATTTATTGTCATTCTTAAAATTTCTCCATAGATTTCCTTAGTCCACCTTCTACTGTTTCACGTTGCACTTTGTGGAACTTACTGCTTTCTGTTTATTTTGATCTTTGATGCTTTTTTGTTTGTGTATTTGAAAGACAAAAGGAAGAAGCCTTCTGTGTTAGGAGGCAGTTAGTCCTAATTTTACAAAAGACTTGTCAGTAGAATTGTGACTCAACTGACTTCTGAGGATCCTTGTTTATTTTCTGTTCTTTTACAGTATAGTGATACAGCCAAGATGTTAAATAATTACTGATTTCCTTATTATGATGGTGTGTTTTCAGCAAGCTTTGACAAAAGATCCTATGCCTTTTCCCTGGAGTACCTGTTGACAAAAATGCCATTAGAAAATGGTCTTACTCTGTGAGAATCGGTACCAGCTAGCTGCAGTGTCCATTTATAGTCTCCACAGGCTACCTGTGGGTTTTCCAAGTGCTGTAGGTAATTTGACTACCCAGTAAGCAAGCAGGCTTTCTAATCCTCCGGAGCAGCAGAGGGGGACATCCAGTTCCAGCTGCATGCCATCAGCTTGAATGCCCTGCCATATACCAAGTACGTCTGACTGGCCCTGCTGTAAGTTACTGTCGTAAATTGTAGGGATTAGATAAATTACCATTTTTTTAATAAAAAGTCTGATGGGTAAGGGAAGAGAATTAATAGTCCGGAGCAGGAGTGTAGGTCTCTCCCAATTAATGATGAGGTGCTGCATACTCTCTGAAAGATGCCTTAATCACTGTTTGTGTGCTGTTGTGGCTAGAAGAATGCCTCAACAAACATCATGGTAATGGGCATCAGGAGCATAGAACCCTGTAGCCTGTCTTGTTCTATTGTCACAAGTGAGACTAAAGATCTATGGAGAAATCAGCCTTAGTATATACAGTGTGTTCAGTGTAATTTGACAATGCTTTTTTATGAATGAGGGGAACTTTGTAAAATAAATTTTTTTCTGATTGTGGCTGGGATACCACTTGACAGTTGTGGCCAAAATATCTTCTGGTCTGGGGTTGGTTGGGTTGGTTTGTTTTGGATTTTTTTTTTTTTAGGAAGAGCCAGGATTTGGAATAAAGCTCTTTCCAGGCTGCTGCTTTTTGGCTAAACCAGCAGTATTTCCAACAGTTAAAGAACTGGAATGCTCTATCTAAATTACTTAGCATAAACTAGTAACCTCTCTCTTAACAGCAGATGTACAGCCTGGTTAATAAGTCACAGTAGCAGAATGTGGGGGCTAAATCGGACATGAGCTATCAGCTGCAGAAGTACAGTCCAGATTTATCAGGGTGACCTTGAATCACTGCAAATGGAGCCTCTTAGGATACTGCAGCTCTGCTGTCAGGTAATACCTGTTTACACTATAAATATCTTCAGAGAATTAATGTTTCAGGTCCTTGTGCTGGAGCTGGTGGAAACTTCCCCCTCAAGATGCAAGAAGTTAATTAGTGTTTCATTACATATTGTGCACCCAGCAGGATGTTGTGCAGCAGAAGTAAAGATTAAATGAATTGAAAGAAAGCCAGTGGGAAAATGTCAATGCAAAAATGATCATACAACAGTTTTATCTTTTTACTTACTGTGTTTAAAATACACGGGGCACCTAATATACATGTTAACTTCTGCTGTTTTAATTTGTTTCAGATACTGCTGTTAGATGCCAGAGGGGAGAGAGGGTGTAGCTAAGGACAGTGCTGGGTGCCCTCTGCTTGCTAGTTGTCCACTTGTAGCAAACAGACAAAAAAAAATTCAGATGGTCTTCTCGTGTGCAGAAAGGAACTAATCTGCTGTGAGCCAGGGATGAGAGCAAGAGAAAGTTGGGAGGGACCATAGTCTTTTAAGGTTACTGAATTACAGCGGGGTGCTGGTGCCTGTCTAAAAAGCATTAAATGAAATGAGAATAGCCATGTATGCCAGTAGTACAGTCTTTTTGGCATTTACCTTCTAAAAAATAGTTTTAATCCTTATGTTTAGTCTACTGATCTCTTAAGGTTTCTTTTCTCCTCTGTTAGAGGTGTTGTATTAGATGTTGCAAAACAAAAGCATTGCTGGCTTGCATTAAAACTGGCGTAACTTTTAATGGATTTTTTGTTTTGTTTTCAAGAGTAAAGAATGATTTTATTCTTTTTAGTTGACATTTTGACTCAATATTCACAAGTGGTGTTGTCATATGGAATAAAAAATAAAGTGATTTACAAAGAATTCATTATTGTCAGTTGTATTTGTTTTGGTGATGTATTTGCTAGAATATCATTCATCCACAACCCACACTGCAAATCTGGGTTTGGTTGTGCTGGGCACTTGAGAAAATAGATGATCCCCGATTCTCAAGTTGGATGTAACATGGCAGTGCCAATTTGGTGGGGTGCTTCAGTAGTAAGTGAAATCATTCTTATATGTGAAGTAGAGTAGATGCTGTTTCTTTGCTAGCTTCAAGTGGGAGCTGTTTAGAAACATCCAGATTCTCTTGCACATTTGCTTTGCCCAAGCAAAGGATAGGAAAGTTGTAAGATGCCCTGTAAAAAGGAGTTTATATCAGGGATAGGAATTGTGAGATGGCAGTTCAGAGGCAGTGGTCTGAAGTGGCAAGGGGGAAGGCCAAAGGCTGCAAGATGATGCTAACAAAGCTTAAATCCAGAAGCCACTGGTCTAAATTTAACATATTCTTTTAAGTACTTGCTCTTAGTCCCAAGTCAGTGGCCAGTGAATATTTTCTCAGCTGTTTAGTTTAAAAACAGCATCTTCTTTTGTACAAAATGATCCGAGTATGGTAGATTAAAATGATAATTTACTTGGTGTGGCAGCACTGTTCTTTAAGCCATAAAAAGCTCTTTCAGTCTCACTTCCACACCATCTAAGGCAACAGCGGAAGGAATGCCAGTTCTGTCAGAATAGGTTTTATATAAATAGGCTTTTCTGATTTGGAGCAGAGTTTCCTCCCCACTCACACCCCCCATAAAGAAAAATACTCCTTTAGCATATTGTAGGCAGTCTAGAAAACCCTAATACCCAAGATTTGTGCATTTTGTTTTGTCTAACCTACGTGAATACTGGAGACCTGAACTGGTCCAGTATCTGTCTCTGGAGGCCATGTTCCATTGAACTGAATGTCAGCTTCCATGGTGAGACCCAGTTTGTAGTTGACCAGGGTACGACTGGTGACCATTCCTTTTGACAGCAGTGCTGGCACTGCTTCTGCAGTGCCTCCTTCAGTGCTGGTAGAACTGCATGGCTATATGGAGAACTGGATCAGGAAAATTACTTGTGGTTTTGGGTTGTTTTTTTTTTTTTCTTCTTTTCTGCCAGTTTATTTTTATCCCTTAAATTATGTAATTATTCCATAAGTTGAGTTTTCTGCTTGGATTGTGTCCCAGGCAATTGTTAAGATTCAGTAGCTATGGGGAACATATTACAGAAAAAAACCCATGTCTGTTTCTATGTGCACTGTAGCACAGTAAGTGGAGAAAATTTCATCAGTCTTTTGTGACTTGGGGGTGGGGTGTGGGAGTATGCCTTGGTAGACATCTCCCCAAAGAATGAAAATTGTATGTAGGTACTCTTGAGCTGTCTGTAGTGAACAGTATTTGGAGCTACTGCTTTGTGTGGACATGCTGAGTCATTTCAGAAAGAAATGCTTTTAAAATACTGAACAGTAGACATCCAGGTCTCTTGTGTCCTGTGGACCTTTTCACTATTTTTCAAATGTAATCTGAAAACCTATATTCCTTTCTTGTTTTTGTGTCTAGATTATTTTTCTGCAGATTCTTTTTTCATATGTAGAATAAGCTACCCTGCCTCCTCAGAGTTTTCTTAATGGCTTCTCATGTAGTCTTCCCAATGGATACTCACTTATTTCCATCTTCCAGAATGAGTCTGTGAAAACCAGGCTAGTGAACAATAATAAGTTAGGTTCAGTATTGCATCACACTTTGGTAAGTTATCACAGCAAAGATTCTGATCTTCAGGCATACTCAACTGTCTGTGGTCTGGCCGTCACAAGGAGTCAGAGCATTGCATGCTGAGTTACATATAAATGTATGAATGTTGTCTTTCAATATCCAATTTTTCAGATCATATTATGAGGCAGAAATACCACTTATCAAATTTCCTTTTGTGGGGATTTTGTTAGATTCCTAAACCTTGAGTCTTTTCTGTGTTGCAGCTTGTACAGTGACCTACTTATATCTTTCAGATAAAGAGAAAGAGAAGATAAAGCTTGAGGAAGATGAGGCAGCAGCTGCCAGCACTATGGCAGTCTCAGCTTCCCTTATGCCACCCATTTGGGACAAAACTATTCCTTACGATGGCGAGTCTTTCCACCTGGAATACATGGATCTGGATGAGTTCCTGCTGGAGAATGGAATTCCTTCCAGCCCTACTCACCTGGATTTGAACCAGAATCCACTCTTGCCTGTGGCTGAGCTGGAAGGAAAGGAGTCTGCCAGTGCTTCCACTGGTTCTCCCGCATCATCCTCTTCCACTGCAGTTTACCAGCAATCTGAAGCAGCCTCCAGCACAGGTAGATGTAATAATATGGGGCTTTGAGGAACTTTTGTTGTTCTTGTATTAAAAGGTGCCTCTTTAGATCAAAGAAGGGACAAGGTAACCTGTCAGTGTTAGCTGTGACAGGTTAAGTAGCACAAACATACTTCGTGTAGCGCCTTAGTCCGTGTGTCAATTCACGAAGATGCTGTCTCTCCTCTTCTTTCCCTCTCCCCCTCCCAGAAAAAATGAGTGTCTCTCAGTGTGCAGTCTGTTTCTCATTTGAAATTAGAAGAGCTGAAACACCAACATAAAGTATTTTCTTTCTTGGTATTACTAATCTAGTGAGAAGCTGGACATGTTGAGAAAATAGTTTTTCAGGTTATTTTACAACAGATTTGATGGTTTGCGAAAAGTCATTTGTACTACCTTGGTGGCTTGGTCTGCTTGGGTGAACTTACGCTAGCTTAATGCACTTCAGACAACAATGAAGCAGTCTTTTCATGCTAGCTTGTGAAATGTGAGAACAGAAACTTGGAAAAGGTGTGTTAATGATGCAGTTTGATGTTCTGTGGTGCTTTGAAAAGGGAATGGAGGAACAAAGGAACAAAACTACTAGGAAACTTCTACTTTTCATTTGTAGTATGGATATTTTTTCTATTAAAGAATTTAACAGCTCAGTCTGCCATAGACTTGGAGTTTAAACATGATAGACACTAGACTTTAACAGTACTATTTTATAAGCAGAGTTGTAGAAAGCATTTTGCTCAGGGTCTCTTGTGAATCTGTGAGAAAAGGCAAAAGATGGAACTCATTAAATAAGAGGGTGTGGCTTTTTTCTAGGTGGTATGTGAAATAACAATCATTGTTCACTACTTCAGATTGCAGTGACACTTATAATTTGTGTGTATGAAGTCTGTGACCAATAAATACGATAAAGTTCATATGAACGCTATCAGTGGCAGATAATCTGCTGGGACATTGGTGTCCACGTGGTGAGGAAGCAGAATACTGTTGCATCTGTAACAAACCCACCTTTATTTAGTCCTTTGTTTGGAAATACAGTTATCTGACCTTTTAAGGACCTAGGGGACTGAGGTCTTTGGGAAGGCTTGTCATAGGTTTTCTATGGCACAAAACTCAGGCTGATACAAGTGTCTCACTTCTTACAGCATGCAGTAGAAGGTGCTTCTTAAGTGTGCAAAGCATGTAGTTTTTGCCAAGGAATTATAAACTCATGTTTGTTAGTCTGGCATATGCTCCTGGAATGTGTATTACAAACTGGACTATGTAGCTTCTCCCTGTACCAGCAGCTGTGTAGTAAAATACCCAATAATACTCATAAATACTGCCCAGGGTAGGGCAATAGAGGTACCCAAGCTGACTTCTTAGTTAATTCTCTTCATCCTCCTGAACGTATTGTAACTTCTGTTATTGCCAGAGTCCCCACCACAAAATGAGCGAAATACACCCAGTCCCATTGATCCTGACTGCGTAGAAGTTGAGGTGAATTTTAATCCTGATCCTGCTGATTTAGTGCTGTCCAGTGTGCCTGGTGGTGAGCTCTTCAATCCTCGCAAGCACAAGTTTACTGAAGAGGACCTGAAACCACAACCAATGATTAAAAAAGCCAAGAAGGTTTTTGTTCCCGATGAGCAAAAGGTAACAGATTTATTACTTCAGACTTCTCTAGGCCTTGATCAAAGTTTCTGACTCTGCCTAAACATTTTGACACATAAATTGAATGTGCTGTACTTGCATGATTGGGCAGAAGCACTGCCAAGAATAGAATTGGCAAGTCAACTGCTGCTCTTGCTGTTTTGCTGGTTTGGTATCATGAGATAATTATTGGGCAGGAGCAACTTATCATGCTATACACAGAAATCAGAAGAACTATCAAGTCACATCCTCATCAACTTTACTTTGAAGGCCATTGTATCTATTTGCCCAGCATTATGTGTGATCTGGCTTTAAGCAGCACAGACAACAGAACAGGTCTTTTTCTTTTTAAGTTCATTCCCAAACTGAAACTGAGATAAGGGAGCATTTCAGTTGGACAGCTTCTTAGTAGCCAAGTCTCTCAGTCTCCCTGGATCTAGCAGTGCACTTGGTTTATCCTAAAGGATAAACACGTAAGGATGAAATCTTACAGTACTGTGTTGCCTGCGTTGTGTTGTCTGAGTCCTGCAAACCAGTGGAGGAGATTCTTCAATACAGCAGTCAGTATGAATGTCATTCTACAATAAAGAGGAGTCCATTTGATACAGTTGTCAGGTTGGCATCTTTTTTTCCTTTTTAAACTTTTTTGCTACAGGATGAAAAATATTGGACAAGGCGAAAGAAGAACAATGTGGCAGCAAAGCGCTCCCGTGATGCTCGGCGATTAAAGGAGAATCAGATCACAATTCGGGCAGCCTTTCTTGAGAAAGAGAATACAGCCCTGAGGACGGAGGTTGCGGAGCTGCGCAAGGAAGTGGGACGATGCAAGAACATTGTTTCTAAATACGAGACCAGATACGGACCCTTGTAAGCACACTCCTTTTCCTTGTCAGGGCTCCTTGTTTTAGCCTCTTAGACTTCTCTGCCTTCTGTAGAGACTCACAGAAATTAAGTTTGTGGAGGCTTTGCCATTTTGCATTTACACAAAAAAAAACCCCACAAACAAAACCCACAAAAAAAACCCAACACAACAACAAAAAACCCACAACAAACAAACAAACCAAACCCCTGTTTCTCTTGGCACGACTTGTTCAGGCCCTTTCCTGATCGGTGTGTTGCCCAAATCTTAGTGTCTGTATTTGCAACTTTGTTTTTAATGCTGACAGAGCATTTTCTGATGTCATACAATAGAAAGATTCGCCTGTCTGAAGGAGTAGATGCGAATCCCTTCTGACTACTGGACAGGGCTTTTACTACCACTTCTTTCCAGTTGAAGTGGAAAAAAAGAACATAGGAGTGTCTTACTGATTTTTTTTCTTTTTTTTCTTTTTCTTTTTTCTTTTTTTTTTTTTAATTTTTAAACTCCTGTTCCATTATCCCTCTCCACCCTGCCCACCCCTCCCAGTCAAATTGTAAAAGATAATTTTAAGATAAAAGCAGATGTTGCTGGGCAGCATCATGAAATTGTTTCCTCTCCATTTCAGAGGCACTAGAAAGTACCTGTTCTATAGAACTCTATTCCTGTTGAAGAGGAACAGGAGAACCTTTAGGACAGGAAGACAGGAAAATACTCAATCTCTTGTAAAAACTGAGGTATCTTGAGGTTAACGCACAAGCGTTATGCAGACCAGAGTTAGTGCAGTGGTGATTAAAATACTGCTCAAATATCTTGATAGGTTCTAATCCTGGATAACTTCCAGAAACCAAGGAGAGAGAACAGTAGGGGATCTCTCACTTTACAGATATGGACAAAATAATTTGCTATGGGTTTTAGGCTGTATTTTACCACCACCCCTCTTTATTTTTTTCTTTAAAGGGATTTCCCTCTTGAACTGCTGATAAAACAGCATGTTACATGTAACTGGGAAGTAAGGGAGATTTACTGCACCTTACGTGTTGTACAAGAGCTTGAGAAAGAGTTTTGGTCCTTTGCCTCGTGAACACTCTTTGGAACAAGCTACACTCACTCTAAGCATGAACAGTTTACCTCCCTATCTCCTGTGTAGCAACATATCTGGTCTCTCCATGCGTGCTGGTTCTCTCTCCAGCATGTTTGCTGTTACAAAATTAGCACACAAGACTTGTCCTCTTGGAATTAATCAGTTCTCAGCACCAAGCGCTGCTTCAACAGTATGTGGTGTTAAAAGATATGTTGTGTGTGATGTTGGGACCTTGTACGTGACTTAAAACTGCAAGAACCAGAAGCTTTAACAGAAGTATCTGTCTAGAAGTCCTTTAATAAGAGAAGCTATCTTAAGATAGTGGCTATGTCAGAACTCTTAGACTACACTTCCCAGGCTAATATGTATATTAGGGAGGAAATGTTGAATAGAAGATGTTTAGTTTACAGTTTCCCTACTGAAATCTGAAAAGCGTATTAAAAAAGTATTGGGATTTCTTTTCTATAGTAAAGACTCTTGCCTAGCTTGTCTTTTAAACACAATGTGGAAATAGATACAAGTTTAGACCAGTTGTGTGTTGACTTCTTAAGGAAGTGGAGAAGCAGGCTAATCCAGAATGCTTAAAGTAAATGTATGGTTTGAACTATATCCCCCTCTGTTATGCTCTTGATTTGACTAGAGTGGCTCTCGATGCAGTGTTGATCTAACTTCTTTCAAACATACTAAAAATTGTCATCCTTTCAGCAGGGGCTTTTCTTTCACAGGGTGGTGTGTGGTGGTGATGGTGGGAATTATGTTATAAATAAATTGTCACACTTAACACTTTGCTTTGTTTAAAGTGACTTATCTGATTCCGAGTGATGCAACTTTAAGGACTTTTAAAAACAAAGAAACTAAAAAGCACACATGAATCGCCAGTCTTCAGAGTGAGCAGTGAAATCTATGAGGTGTCCCAACACAAACAACTGATGATGACCCTTCCTGCCTGCTTGCCTGCAAGTACCCCATCTGAACTACCCAGGGCTGGGCATGACGAAAAGTGCAAAGTCTCCTTAATTCTGTATATGGCTTTCTTATCTGTCTTTGTAACCATGAACTACAATAAGCTTACTTATTGGGGTTTTGTCAAGACACTCAAAGTTCATGTCTCAAAGTCTATTGACAGCCTGTGTGAATAGCAACTCTTTATGTTTTGGCACACGAGAGGAAGGAAATAGGGAGTTTTAAATGAAAGTGTATGTATATATTAAGAACTGCTATATTTTAAGTCTCTCTTCCTGCAGTAGAATTAATTTTATTTAATACTGCAGCTCACTTCTGGTATAGCATCTGGTAGCATCTTGTGGAGTACTGTGTGTCCAGAATTAAAGAGACCAGGAAAACAGCAGTCTGATGTGTGAGACTTCCAGGCCAGAAAAGTACAGCAGATGTATTTAAACAATCCAGAAAGCACCACAGTGTGCCAAAGAGTAGTAATAAATCTCTATCAAATGACCCATGTAATAGTAAACCACTTTGGTTGCTTTCCTGCTACACTGCTGTAACCTGCCTTTTCCTTTGTTTCTTTTATGAGGCTCACTTTCTTTTGCGGGATCTTGCTTCAGCAAGATCTGTTCTTCTGTTAATGATTTAGCAATTGTGGAAATGGTGCTACTCTGAGCTGCTGATCCCCATGTCTTTTGGCAGTCTGAAACTACCAAGTGAGTATTAGCTCCAGCAAAACAATGGCTATTAGCTGCCATATTACAGTTTTCTGTCTCTTTGACCACATGATAACTGTGGTGGCAAAAAAAAAAAAGTATTAATCTGTTTTATGAAACTGAAGTGGACGCTGATTTCCCCAGTTACAACGGGCAGCTTAAGTATCAAGACTCTTGTGCTGGTGTGAGAGTAGACGAAAGCTTTGACTGACTACAGAGATGTTTATTGTGTGTAGAAGATGGAGGAAGTAGGTGGAAGTTCCTTTGGAAGAGTTTTATCAGCATAACAAGAATCTACTCTTGTACTAAGGAAGCTTAAGAGCTAAATTTGTGTGGGAAGAAAAAGAGTACTTAATTTCTGGGAAAGTGGTACGAGGCCATGCTTGTAGCCAAAATGGAGCTTGTAAGACAGGAGTGTATTCATGCCTGGAGATTGATAAACAGCATATACTTCAAGAAAGTAATCTTGAAAGCCTTCAAAAGCACAAGTGCCAAAATTGAGGCACAACTAGTTACCAGCAAAGCTCAACACTATCGTGTTGTCAATGCTATCATGTTGAACAAGTATTTTGACTTTGCATCTACCCAAGGGATTCCACTCCTAATTTCAGAGCAGAAAGGCAAAAAGTGAAAGGTGCAAAGAAGCAGCTAATGCTGTAAATTTCATTTAAAAAAATAATAATAATCTCAAAACTCAAAATCAGAACCACTTTTTTGAAGGCATAACCTTTGTAAAGAGTATATACTTTAAATGTAGTTATTGACCTATTATTTTTAATGGACCATGTTCTGAAGTCAAGAAAGTGCTTTTTAACTTTTTTTGCTGGTTACAAAAGCATACTTGTGAGTGTTGAGATAATCTTGGGATATTCTCTTCAAGCAGATGAATAGTTTAGCTTCATGTTGCTGAAATGTCAGCATGTAACTGAGTCAGTTTCAAGTATTGCTAATTTGGAATTATATTTTTGTTATGTATTGTTTTTGTTGTTGCTTTATTTTGGTGATGAAGGCCAAACTATGGATTATTTTAAAACAAACAAACACCAAAAAGCCCACCCCCCCCCCCCCCCCCCCCCCCCCCCAACCCCCCACCCACCCAAACAAACAAACAACACAAAAAACAA
>JANIJG010018522.1:38630-49129 GCA_024611175.1 Megaceryle torquata | reverse complement strand
AGATGCAGATGTGTTGAATGACAGCTTGAATCATGTGTCTTATAAGTTAAGAACTATGTTGTGATAATACATGTAGAGTGCAGTATCTGTCAAAAAAGAAGAGCAATTGAAATATGTTCATGAGAATTATACCTTAATTTCACCCTTTGGCTGATTTACGTCTTTCAGAATGCAAGTTAATGCAATTCCCACACAAAATACTTTTCAAGAGCAAAAAATATGGGCAGCAGACAACAACTTTATTTTCTTTCTAGTTATGATTCCATATAATCCATTCCTTGGAGATATTCCCATAGTCCATAGTAGGAGATAGTCCTACTTGGGTAGGAAAGTGATGAAACCAGAATAATTCCTGAAATATAATTTTGAAATCTTCATAACTCAGTACCCAGTAATTTAAAGCAAATTTTGACATAATCTCTTTGCTGAAATTTTGAGGTGGAATGACAGCTCTGGGCAAAAACTAACCCAGGGCAATTATAACCAAACAATTTTAGGAAGCAATGATCAATTGGAGAAAGTGTTTTAAATGGGAAAGCTGGCAGAATCTTTGCCTTTGTCTGTATTTAAATATGATATCTTAACTGACACAGAAGAAACCATTACACAGGCATAGATACTATCATTAAAGAAAATGCCTTTTTGCAATCAAAGGTTTTAATTCAAGAAATAAGAGTAATTTATGCCAAAGAGTGCACTATAAGTGCCAGTAGACTTGTGTAGACCAGGAGAGAACACCAGCATAATTGCACGGTGGGACAAATTTGCATAGGAAAGTCAGAAGAGATGCTAATACAAGAAATACATGTTCATAATACTGCATACCTAAAGCTGCTTCACAAGTTTGCTTTATTTTGCTGTATGTAAAGTTTAGTCAGTGAAGAGAAGGACTCTACAAAAGTGTGTAATTCCTAAACCCACTTGTCTGAATGATGTTTTATTTAACAATTACCTGTTTGCATCACTAGAAGTCATTGAGATTGGTGGCACAACATGTTGTGTAGACACTGTGTTAAAACAGAAGGTTCTGTGACTTCAGGCTTCCTTTTTCACTTTGTTCATGTCTTACAGGTGCTGGTTAAGCCACAAAACAGCCTAATAGGATCTTGCAGTGACTGTTTTAGACTAATCTGTTAACTGTAGCTTCCTTTTTTGATGACATAATTTACAATAACTTCTATCCAAGCGACATCTCTTCAGAATTGGTAAGATGGGTCCTATTTTAAAGTTCATAGAACAAAGACATTTAGGAATAAGAACACACTTGAACAGAAGGCATATATTGGATATTGTGTCCTTTGTTTTTTTATCACCTAAGAAACAGGTCTCTGTTCTTACAATTAAGGTTCTTGGACTATACCTTCTATTGGAAAATTGCTCCAAAATTTGTAGTAAGAAAATAATTTCTGCTTCCCTTCAGGAATAATATTCTTATTTATCAGGGAGACAAAAGCAGTGTCTCTGGAGCTGTCATAGAATTTGGAGTATAGATGGGATTGCTAAGGAAATTAACATATTTGTGTGATGTTTGACAGCTTTGGGGTTTTCTTTCAAAGTTCTCTATAATGCTGCAGCTTAAAGGAGGAAAGTTTGAGTCCCATTGGGATAGGCATCCTACAGAGTACAAGAACTTTCTGTCTCAGTAACTTAATGTCTGTGAAAAGAGTTTACAGTAATATCACTAACAACTTCCTGAAAAAGAGATTAAATAGAAAATTCTGCTGCACTAAGATATATCTAAGTTTTAATTTCTATTCCAAGTTAATCCTAAGGCAGATATATTCCAAGTTTCACCACTACTAAGTGAGCAGAATTTAGCCAGCTGACTTGTTTTCTGTAGTGAGTTCTCATAGCTAACAAAATGTTCAGTTGCCTTTGTTGGCCAATACACATGGAGGAATTATCAAGCCCAGCAGCGCTAGCAAAACTAGAGAGTGTGCACATCTCTATTTCAGTTTCCTGAATAAGTGAAGTCATATATTTTCTAACATCTGGTTTTCCACCTTCAAGAAATGTTATTTCTAGATATATTCATAGTATTAATCCCTACATTTAAATACGTACCTATTGAAAATCCCAGCACTTCTGTCAGCAAAGATGGGCACACATACTGGGGCAGGAGGTCCGTAGTTTTGCATGTAGATGTTGGGGTACAAAGTAAGGTACAGGTGCGGGGCATGGCTTTCCCTGTGGTGAGCCCTCTACAACTCTAAATGTGAGAAGTGGGTGACAGAGCTTTTATGCTTTGTAAGAGTAGATGACAATCAATACATGTTTGTGCAGGTCTTCTCTGACTGCTCACAGGACACATTTACATTTTCTCTTAGAAGTATCAGCAATAAAAGAGCTAACAATAGGTCTATGGTTAGTCACATAATGACATTTTTGAAACATGCTCACTTAAAATCTGATAATGGATTTATTAATGCTTTAAAAATGGCATTTATTAATGCAGTAAACAAAAAAACTTGTCATAGGCTTTATTCTCCAGATTGTGAAAGTTCATGAGTGTAAAGAACACCTTGTTATACAGTAACTTTCATCTTTCATGGGGTAGAGATTATCTGTTGGACTTGGCTGGAATCAGTTCTCCACACTGTGGCCAGATAATGACCTGGATGAAGGGGTGGAGTGTACCCTCAGTAAGTTTGCTGATGATACAAAACCAGGAGGAGTGACTGACACAGCAGAAGGTTGTGATGCCATTCAGTAAGAACTGGACAGGCTGGAGAGCTGGGCAGAGAGGAACCTACTGAAATTGAACAAAGGCAAGTGCAGAGTCCTGCATGTGGTGAGAAATAATCCCATGCACCTGTACAGGTTAGGGGTTGACCTACTGGAAAGCAGCTGAGTAGAGAAAGATTTTGGAGTCCTGGTGGACAATAAGCCATGAGTCAGCTTTGTAGCCAAGAATGCCAGTGGTACTCTGGGGTGCATAAAGAAAAGCATGACTAGAAGGTTGAGGGAGGTTATCTTTCCTCTCTGCTCTGCTCTAGTGAGACCACATCTGTGGTGCTGCGTCCAGTTCTGGGCTCCCCACTTCAAGGAAGGCAAGGAATTATTGGAGAGAGTGCAATGGAGTGCTAAGCATATGATGAAGAGACTGAAGCATCACTCTTATTAGGAATGGCTGAGACATCTGGGTCTTTTAGCCTGGAGAAGACTGAGAGAGGATCTGATCAATGCTTATAAATACGTGAACTGTGGGTGTCAAGAGGATGGGGCCAGTCTCTTTTCAGTGACAGGACAAGAGGTAATGGTAGCAAGGTGAAACACAGGAACATAAGGAAAAATCTCTTTGCTTTCAGGTGACAGATTACTGGAACAGGCTGTTCAGGGAGGTTGTGGATTATTCTTCACTGGAGATATTAAAAATCTGCCTGGATGCGATCATGTGCAACCTGGTGTAGGTGGAACCCGCTATAGGTGAACATACTTTTGCAGGGCAGTTGGACTAGATAATCTCCTGAGGTCTCATCCAACCCATACCATTCTGTGATTCCATAATTCTCTCACCTCAAAGCTTCAGAGCATAGCATGGTTCATGTCCATAAGCCTAAAATACCTTATGCTTCAAAATAAGGTTGCTGCATTCAAATTGCCTTTTGAGAATGGTCCTTGGTCCTCCTTTCTTTGGGTGAGTGTTGTTTGTCATGAGCCAAAATCATGCAAGGAGCTGAAAAATAATACCTAAAATAATGATATGGCCATGCCTGTGCAAGTACTTCCATTGTGGTGCTGTTCCACTAACAGCAACAAGGTCAGAAGGACAAAGACTACTGAAAACAGTGAGGTAGAATTCTGAAAATCAGACATCAGAAAGAAATGTACATCGGTATTAGTCTTTGGGAGACTACAGTCTATTAAAAGAAACAGATATTTCTAATGTATGATTCAGCTCTTCTTAAAGTGCATGTGTAAAATAGGTCAGATAAATTATGCCCACTCCATTGACTATAAAGGAAACCTGATTGCTTGAAGATAGATATCTACATTGTTGACACCAAAAGTCAAGGAAGATGACCGCCTGTGTCTGCAGATTCACCACTAAAGCAGCATGTTTATAACAACCTCAAAGGTATGAAACTTTCAACGACATTGTTAAAATGTGTTTATTCTAAGATCTGACCTACAGAAACTTTTAAGAACAACAGAGTTTGGTGGTTTTAATACACATAGTTGTCATGGTTTAGGGTCAGGGTGGCCCCTTAAACCTATAACAGATGCTCTCTGTTAACCCTCCTCTCTCCCCAAAGGGGAAGAGAAAGGGAATAAGGGAGAGAGACCTACTGATTAGAAAAGGAAATTAGAACAGCTTTAATGAAAATGAAATAACAATAATAATAACAATGGAATATATACAAATATCTACAAAACCAGTATTGAACCCACCCCCCAGTGGTAATTACATCACTGTCAGCACTGATGCTGTGTAGCAGGCACAGACTGGGCCTCACAGCAGATGGGAGCTGTGTTCAGGAGCTGGATTCTGGTTCCAGATTCAGAAACATACCAATTGGGATCAAAGGCAGAATAAATCGAAAGAGGACCTGAGCCAAGACAAGCAAAGCTGGAAAAGAGGTCCAAGAGCAGAGAAGAGCCTGGGAGCGCCTAGAGAGAGAGACCCTCCAAATACCTCTGCTTTATACCAAATATGATGTATATGTGCTGGAATACCTCATTGGTCAGTTTAGGGTCACCTGCCCTGTCAGCTCCTCCCTGCAGGTGCTGCCTTTCACTTTCCTGCACCCTCTGTGTGGTACACAAGATCCAGCAGTGGCCTTGGTCTGCACACTAGTCCTTGGTAGCAACTCTAAACATGGGGTGTTATCACTGCTGGAAGCAGACATTGTCTGTGAAAACATGCTGCTAACTTCAGACAGTGCAGTTAGTTAGAAGAACTGCGCTGAAAAGTAAAATCACTGAACAGAATTAGTTCTGTTCTCACTCAAATCAGGACAATAATTATACCGGTAAAGTCCATAGGTTGACTATAGTTTTCCTTGCATAAAAATGCCTTATTTCAATATATTATTATTATTTCTCTTCCTGATAACAAAAAACATGATACTGAAATAATTGCGTATATCCTGAGCTGATTATATCGCTTCAGCTTGCCTAGATCAAGGATTACAATTCTTTAAAGCAGAGAATGGAACAATGGTTTCCTCACCCAGTTTGCACACTTAAGTATGTTAACTACATTTAAACACGTCAAAAAACATTTATAAATTAACAAACTTCAGAAGTACTTAAAAACATCATACCAGTTTGAATTAAAATAGATCACAGCACAACATTCTGTTTATAAAGGGCTCTGTCATATTAATGGATGAGTGGGATTCAGCTCATCTTCAGATATCTACAGTGTAGCTGTCTCTGATGTCTTCTAGCAAATGAAGAAAAATAAATGCATGCAGAGAGTGGTTCATCTCATTTTAAGAGAGATGTCTAAAATAAGAAAGAATTATTGCATTTTACAAGTGCCTGTTTCTTTCCTCCTACTGCACAGGGAGTCCAGATGACTAACTCTGATGTAGGTGGATACAGTGAGACATTTATAGTTAGTGAAATCAATCTTGTTCCACATTTCTCAAAGAAGTAGCCAAAAATGGATGACCAAATAAAGGATAGGATGCTGCCAGAGCTGTTTTTCATATAATCATGGAGTTCTTCTAAAGTAACATAAACATTTTCCTCTTGGCTTAACAAACAAGAAACCAGGTTTTGAAAAAAGGTTGGGTGAGGTTTGTCATATGTTAGTCCTCAGGGCTGAACGGAGGACAAGACTCAATGTATTTTAAATTAAACAGTTCATTAATGTTATGCATGTATATTATGTAGAGGGATGTGTGCTTGTGTGTCAGAGGGAATGGTTAAGTAAAGAACTGGTTTTGCCTCACTGATGTATGAGAACTGTGGAATAGCTTTTCTGCTCAGCAGTGTGAGCACTGAAAAGAAAGCTGTCTCCAGGAACCTTGGGGAAAAGGTTATATCTAGAGCTCCCAGAACTGCTCTTCGCTGATAAAACTTCAGCTGCAGGCAGAGGACATGTACTGAGAATGTGTCTGGAGGCTCTCCTGTCTCTTTTCACTATACATGAGAAATTGTGTGTAGTTCAGAGCAGGTCCCAAACTATTGCAGCAGATACTAAGCGACCTCTGGCTAAGAGGAGGACTATTTAAAAAGAGACATGGAGACATTTTTAAAAAGATCTATTAATAATTGTGTACTTGCACACTTGTTATTTTCCACTTCTGTGATGTAGAATTTCCTTTTTTCTTTCCCCTTCCCTTCCCTTCCCTTCCCTTCCCTTCCCTTCCCTTCCCCTCCCTTCCCTTCTTTCCTTTCTTTCTAACTGGCAACCAGTTACAACTAGTTGTAACTGAAGGCACTGTTGGAGCCAATATTAGTTAACAGTTTCATCAGCAAGATATAATAGATCTATATAATGGTACAGCAAACCTTCTGTGAGCTTGTAGATGATAACAGAACTGGGGGAGCAATTGATATGTGGGAGGGCTGGGGAGCATAGACAGGATGAAGAAATGAGGAGAAAGAAACTTCAGAAAGTTCAACACAAAGGCAAAGTCCTGCTTGTGGGTGGAATAACTTATGTGACACTACCAGCTAGGAGCTGAATGGATAGCAGCTTGGTGGAAGAGAGGAGGGGTTCTTGGTACTCAAGCTAAAAGTGGGTCAGCAATGAAGGCTAACTATGTACTAGGCTGCATAAGCAAGAGCATAGCCAGAAGGCTGATGAAAAATAAATATTTTTCTCTAATCTGTATATATAACTCTGTTCTTTAAATACTGGGCACCTGGTACAGCACATGCAGACAAACTGAAGAGCTTCTGCAGAGGACCAGCATGATGGTTGGAAGACTGTTATATAACACACAGGAGGAGGCTGTAGGAACTGGGGTTGTTTAACCTGGAGAAAGGGCATCCAGCAGCAGTCTTCTACAACCTAAAGGGATGCAAGAAGGAAGACAGAGACAGGCTCTTCTCAGAGCAGCACAACAAAAGAGCGGGAGACAGTAGTCACAGTCTACATCAAGGGAATTTCCTGATGGATATGAAGGGAAAATAATTCTTCATGATGAGGCTGTTAATACATTAGAGCACCATTTGACCCTGCAGTTAGTCCTCCTTGGGGCAGGTATTTTAACAAGTTGATGTCCAGAGATTCATGCCAGCTTAAATCTGTCAATCTGTGATATCTGTGGCTACATGAAAGTATTACCCTCTTCCTCAAGTCACAAAGGAGTAGATTCCACATTAAGTTATTCTCCTGAACTAGAAGTTAGCAGTATTCCTTACAGAGCTCTGGGGCATTTACTTCCCCTCACTGATTAGCTACCTCCTCCTCTCTCCTCAGTCATTTTCCTCACTGAGATTCCACTTGCTTGTAGATCTCACTTGACTTACCCACGGCATTCTACTTTTGCCCTCTTACGTCTCTTGTCTTTTACTTCTTCTATGTATTTCTGGTTAGCTCAGATGTGGTTAGCTGAACCATTTCACATGCAAATACATAAAAGATGGCATGTAGCATATCAACTGCAAACAGGGATTCTTCATGTTGCTTACTCACACAGTCCTTTCTACTTGCAAAGTCTTTAATTCATGTCATTAGCTTGTTGCTCTGGTGGAGGCTGATATGTACAGGCCTCTGCTACCTTGAAAAATACACTCAATCGTGTGAATGGGGCCCAAAACCAGAGACCTCTCTGAAAAAAAGACTCCTCTGTGTGGCACTTCATTAAATAGCCAGGAGTTATCTAGACTTTATCTCTGATTTATAGATGAACTTTAATGCTTGATTTCTTCTCTTGCCTTCTTTTACCATTTTTTCCCTCGTTATTTCAATAGGATATTAAATATGTTGCTGTGAATTACATTTCCTTCAGTAACAAAAGATACTTTATACTCACAGATTCATTTTTAATAAGTTAATAATTAAATAAACGCCTCTAATAAGTCTTAAAGAGCTAAAGGCCAAATTCCTTGTCGTCTTTAGTCTTTAGATTTCCATATTAAAATCCATGATTGAGACACTCTATTATACTGACCTTTAAATGCTGGATTTGAAAAATATTATCTTTTCAAAGTTCTTAAAAGTGAACATAAGAATTTCCGGTTAGCATGATAGTGAACTGAAATCCAGAACATCTCTATGAAGCATTCAGAGCTGCATGAGTACATCTGCACCCACATGCCTCAACTAATTGCTGCATGACTTAGAAATTATTCCTCCTAAGGCATGTTCAAACAAAGAATGGAAATCTTTAATCTGTGCCAACCTTGTAAAGTACTCATTCCACAAAGGGACTTTACTGTGTTATGTTCTATAGTCCTTGTTAGGCCTGAACTCTGGAGAATTTTCATACTGTATTGCAAGAGTTCTTCTGTGCAGTAAATATTGTTGGTGTTAATGTACAAGAGGCATCTCCAGCACCAGGTCTCGTGTGGTGAAGACACTCATCTCAGGCAACATACTGTTCTGTATACAGAGAATGGTGTGCCTTTACACTGTGGTCACAGGTCCTAAATGTAATAGGAGAAGCTCTAGTTCTGCAATTCTTTAACATTAGATTATTCACATTTCTACTATGGCAGTCTATGCCTAGGGCTCTAGTGACATCTTTAATGGCAAGGGTATTCTAGGAACTTGCACAGGCCTGGTAGGTATGTCACAGGGCTATTGGGAGACCAGCACCTTTCCATGGGGCACCAAACACTCACAGTTCCCACTTTCACACACGTGGTGCAGTTCTACAGAAAAGTTTGTACAGAATGCAGCTACAGCTTTAGAGTCATGGCACAGATGATTATGCAGGATTCTTTGTTTTCTAACACCTGTGTTTATTAGAATAAAGAAAAAGGTGACAGATTTGCTTGTAAAGAAGACTGAATACTATACCATAGCAGACAGTACCTTAAATATTCCTTTGGAGGCAAATAATGTATTTAACCCATTTTCTTTGTGACTGGTCATGATTATGAGCATGTTTGATGGTTTGTTCCATACAGGATCTAAAACTTCTTTTGGAGTTGTTTTTTAATATTCAGGCTGCTGTGGCCAATTGTGCAGTTTTATCTCCATTGTGTTCTGTTGTTGAATAAAGTAAATACCAATTTGAAATATGTTTTTTATTAAGATATTGCTACTTGAATTTACTGTTATAGTTAATATGACATGACAAGTAACTCATTTCATCCATGACTACTGGAGAGTAAGCACAAGAAGGGTGCAAAATAAGGTCAGGGATTTCATTTAATAACCACTGTATATCTGCTTTAAAACTATTGTTCTTAGAATACTGGAAAATATTTGAAGCTGTAGGAAAATAGCAGCTCAGCTCTATATGAAAAAAAAAATATACATGCATTTCTGGAAGTAAGCAGATATAGGAAAGAACATAATGCTGTCTTAAATCCTAACACTTGAATATTTTTTGGGAACAAAGCCTCACATATTACTAGCTTATTTTACATTTTTATTCATCACTTTGCATTTACTGGAGACCCAAATTTACTGCTCATTCTCCAACACTGAAATTATCCCAGTGGGTGGGCCTAATTCTGCAGTGGTATTCTAGAACATAAGTGGTTAGCCTGGTTCATCATAAAGAAAGGGGGTAATTTGCACTTCTGTGTGATAAGACAGAAATTGGTCTTTTATGACTTAACTTTTTATGTGCAGTGTGCAGCTGCCAACAACAATCTCCATTTCAAAACCCAGAACTATCAATGCAGGCTAAATCTGATAAAAAAAAAAAAAAAAAAAAAATTATTTTCATTTTAATTGATGGTTTAGAGGGATAAATTGTTGTCTCCTAGTAGAAACTGAAAAGTTCCTTCCCTCAGAATGTAGCCTGAACAGATCCTCTCATCTGTAGTAGCAGACTTAATTAAGAAAGGAAATAGCCTTTGCACTAGACAAATAACAATTGCAGTCTACATCTCACGTGTCATTCAAAAATGCCAGACCACATCTCAGTCTTTTATATCTGGAAATATGTATGTATATTTACAGGAAGAATAGTTTGGGTTTTTTTTCCTTCTTCTTTATAGCCCCTCTTGCACTAAGTAAAGAAAAAGATTAAACACAAGAAATAATAAAAAGGAGATTAGAATCTTTCTGATCTCTCTTTACACTGAAGGAAAGGATGAGCCAGCACATGATGGAAAATCTTTTATAAGTAAAATAAGATGCAAAATAAATAAAGTCCCTTCAGGAAAAATAATTAATAGTTTCATCCCGTCAGGAAATGTCACTGCAAGTGAAACAACCTTTACATTTAAGGGAGAATATTGCTATTATAGAAAGTTTTCAATGGAAGTCAATAGATACTGGAAGGAGTTATCTTTCTTGCAATGATGACTGTCAAGTTCTCAGTAATTGTATGTGCTCTTTGCTGTTTTCATTCCCTGAAGCTGTCCAGCTGTGTTAGGGAATAGCGTCAGCTTCTCCTGCTCCACCAATATGACTG
>JANIJG010018520.1:4019-18735 GCA_024611175.1 Megaceryle torquata | reverse complement strand
AAATTAACTCAGTTAGACTAACCATAAAATCTGTCTGAAATTTGATGCACAGATTTCTAGCTTGAAGGCAAATTATCTGCCTAAAGAAAATGAAAAAAATTGAAGCAGTTTAATATTTTTTCCAATTATTACACTGGTTAATCTAATTCCAATGTTTTTCATTTATTATTACGTAGAGAAACAACTAGCTTGATTTAAAACACACAACATAGTTATTTCCATAAGTAAAAAGTATTTTTCACTACATATAGCAAAATAAAAAGATCTTAAACTGCAGAAGTACTTTAAAGAAGTGTATCCTGACGTTGTCAACAGTAGCAAAATGTGTGCCCAGTTTTGTAAAACCACTTAAAGTAGAATGTATTTGCATAAACAGTGAAAGACCTACTTACTACCCCTGGAGTTCAGCACACTTCCACCTGCAGAGCTGCTGAAGCACAACAGATGGAGTTGTTGGCTGAGATACACTTTTAATATAGAAAACACTTCACATAGGCCTAATCTTTCAATTGCAATACATTCAGTTCTGTTCCTCTGCTTTATGTCAAGCTTTACTAACTTGATTTTCTGACCTGAATGAATCACATGCCTTAATGCACATAAAATCATGTTTCCATTAGTGACTCATAAACATCAGAAACTGCAAATATGGTTATGTAAATATAAAAGTGTTAGAAACTGGGGCCACTAGCTCTTTAGACTAGCTAATTTGTGTAGTACTTTTGGAAAACTGGAAATAAATATGGTTCATGATGCATAGGTATGATGCAATTAAAAAAAAAAGGCAGTTTTGTTATGGATTTTGGAAAAAAGCCCAAGCTTTATGGCCCTGTTCTCCACCTCCTCGCATATGAAAGATACTACTTGGAGTAAAGCAAGTAGGTTTTACCAGTGTCTTTGATCATATTGGTGTCTTAAAACATCTTACAAACAGGTCAATTTTAACAAGATATTGTGTATGCAACATTGTATGTCTGTCTAAAAAGAGAGAAAATATTCCTTAATGAAAATTGTTAATAAGGTAATATCATTGTGCTCTTAATTAGAAGTTGGATGTGAAACACAAGTAGGGAGTGTAAAATCCTTGAAGGAAAAAAAAAAAAGACAGCTAAAATTAATTTCTGCAACTCAAAATATTTAAAATTTATTTCTCAAAAATAAAGATGTTATATCAAGGCAATAATCTCAATAACAGCTGGAAAAATAAAAAGGTTGTCACATCAGTAAAAATAACCACATTTGTTATTTACAAATACATTGTTAAAATTTCCGCTTTGAATGCATGATTCTGTTGCCAGCAACAGCATCCCTTGGTTGCTGCTTGTCCAATAGGCAGCATTCCTTCATAATTCTTGTGCCTGAAACAAAATAGCTATTATGAGAACCTTCCTTTAAACTTCTGCACTTATTTTATGTATTTCAATCCATTTGTACCAAGATGTTACTTCTCATTATTAGGATTTATCTTAGAAATTGAAGAAAACTACCTGCAGGTCTCAAGTGTATGACTTTTCTTAAATTCTACCCCCTAGACTGAAGTTAACACATTTTTGTTCACTGTTCATGTAATTGAAGCAAATTGCATTTGCTTTCAAAATGAGCATAATTTAAATTTTTTTCAACATATATTAAGTTCTAGCAGAGAAATAGGAACATATTCTGTAGATTATTTTGAGAAGAAATCTTCATATACAAATCCTCGTAAAACTTCTGTACAGTTTAAAGAAGCACTGTCTTTTAAAATAACTCCTCTGTAAGGCTTAAGGTTTCACACTGAACTGCATTAAATTCCTAACGATTCAGGAAGCGTTTGTAAAAACCCTAGCAACAGTATCAAGGTATCAAGAGGAAAGATGGCTATGATTTTAACCAGTACAAACTGAGAAAAATCTTATCACATTAATGTAAGTATTCTGGATTTCCTACAGTAAACAGAAATAAACACAACATGTTTGGGGTTTTTTCCTTTTTGTTAATTTCTAAAGATTTAGATTCTCCACACACACACATTTTACAAAACAGGGTTACATGCTGGACCTAATTGTTTGATAACTCATTTGCAGAAAACAAGCAAATGGGAGTATTAAGTGATCAGCAAAATGGTCTCTCTAGTATACATTCCACAGCAGGCATCTTTACATTTACCAGTACTGTGGCACAACAGAGGCCATATGAGTCATTATTTTATAACATGGCTCCTGTTAATTTTAAATGTAAAAGTCATTATGCTGTATCTGTCCATGTTTAGCTAGATGCTTATTCTTTGTGAGGAATGCTATAAATAAAGAGTACACAGACAGCTGTAAGTAGCACGTAAGTTTACAGCTAATGAATGAAAAGCTATTACGATAGTTTCTGACTATTTTATGTTATATATTTTTATGTTTTGCAAAAATGTTAAAATTACTCTTTTTAAATCGGTCTTTACAAGCACTATTTTTTTTCTTACTTCGCTTACCACTTTTAACATAGTTTTTTTTTTTTCTTTAAGAAAGGAAATTACTTCAATTTCAAAAACTAAAAAAAAAAAAAGAAAAAAGAAAAAAAAAGCCATTCTGAATGTTCAGTGAGATGTTTCCAGTTCCTTTATCTGGAATACTTACAACTTCTAAGGGTAGCAGAGTGCTTTATTGTTACAAGATCTTCACTGTAGATTAAAGCTGAGTAAGAATAAAGAACAATTCAACTGAAAAAAAAAATACAACCTGTGACCTAGTTATTTCTTAAATCCCAAAAAGGCAGAGTGGACCAGGAAAGAAATCAACCCTAGCTAACAAAACCTTCCCTGAAATAATATATTTCCTGTAATAAGCAAGTAACATAGCATATATTAAGGGGAAAAGAACAACACAGACTATACCTCTGGACAAAACACACACACAAATACGCCAGCCCTTTTCCCTAGATAGATTACGTGATTTTGCTTTTAGAACTAGGCCAGAAAGTTTCTGTGGAAGATTGGTCAGTCAGCCTGCAATGTGTTACTAATGGATGTCCTGGTTTGACCGAGAACAGAACTAATTCTGTTCAGTGATTTTTCTTTTCAGCTCAGTTCTTCTAACAAGCTGCACTTTCTGAAGTTAGCAGGCTGTTTTCACAGACAGTGTCTCCTCCTAGCAGTGATAACACACCATGTTTAGAGTTAGCACCAAGGATTGGTGTGCAGATCAAGGTCGCTGCTGGATCTTGTGTACCATGTTGAGGAAAGTGAAAGGGCACATCTGCAGGAAAAGTGGACAGGACAGGTGACCCTAAACTGACCAATGAGGTATTGCATCCCGGATACATCATATTCACTATAAAGCTGAGGGACCAGGAGAGTCAAGCCCTGCTCAGCCTGGTCTGGGTCCTCTTCTAGTTTCTTCTTTCAATGGCCAGCATCCCAGGGGGACTCTGTCCACTCTGCCTTTGATCCCGACCTGTGTGCTCCTGAATCCAGTACCAGAATCCATCTCCTAAACAGAGTTTCCATCTACCACTGGTCCCTGTCTGGGAATCTCCCGGTGCCTGCTCCACAGTATTAGTGGTGACAGGGATATAACTGCCATCAGGGGGCTTTGGTTCAATACTGGTTTTGTATATATTCCATTTTTATTATTATTTTCATTAAAGCTGTTCTAGTTTCCTCTTCTAATAGCCAAGTCTCTCTCTTATTCCCATTCTCTTCCCCTTTGGGAAGGTTAACAGAGTGTCCATTACAGGTCTAGAGGGCTCCCCTGACCCTAAACCAGGACAATGGAGAAAGTCTACTTACATCATGTTAATATACACATTTTTTAAAGAGGCAACAATATAATATTCCAAGTGAAGCCAGAACCCCTTTGCGTTATATTTCAAATTTTATGCAGAATGCTTCCGAAATCTAGTGGCTTATGTACTTAACTACAATGAAAATAAATTTGACATTTCACTTCCTTCATCCCATGTCTCTAAAAGAACATGACTGAAGAAGGTCTATTTCCAAAGCCTTTCTTGTTTCATTCTTGAGCCCTCCCCCTACATGGCATTCCTAAGCAAAAAAATTGTAACAAGGCAATTTGTCTGGAAAGGAAGGGTCTACTCAGCAGTTGTAGAGGGGCTAACTAGGAAATCTTTTCCTTCCAAATCATCCCCAAAGTCTTCAGAAAAGCTGAAAACATATATGTCCTGTCCTCAAGTATCATAAATAACCTTTAACAACTTAATATTGCTTTAATTTGCAGTGAAAGAACCTTCATACTGTAGAAAGCCTGTTTATCTCAGATTGCATTTATACTTGCAGCAGCTGATTCATGCCCCAAAGCAAAGATATGAATATAGTCATATAGTATAGTTCATAAAGTAAAATTATTCCCATTTTCTACGCCAAAAAATTCTCTCTTCTCAGTTTTACGAGCATGCTCAGTGCTCTTTTGATGCAACTTCACAAGATAGATACATAAGCCGTGAGAAGTTCTCATCATATAGCATGTTTCATTTCATTTCATGGAAGACCATGTCTATAGCCAGAACATGAGGTTATTAAAGATTAAAAAAAAAAAATATTAAAGTTTCTCCACAAAGCAGACCACTGAGAGTGTACCATTAAATTTGTAATTTTCAAATCATTAAGCCAGTTTAAGATTAATCAAACACGAGGATTTTTTTATATAATACAATTTCTTGGGGAGAAGTAATGACACTTCTGAAGAGACACCATCTCGTTCCTTCTTGGCAGTTGTAATAATGGCAGTAAAAACTGATAATGTGCTGTGTATCCAAGGAACATTTTACCTTTTCAAGAGCTTCTAGGCTTGGTTGTTTTCTTTTTACTTTTTTCTTCAGCTGATTTATTTCTTGATCTCTCTGGAGCAATTCAAACTCTTTTTCACGAAGCTCATCTTTAGAATGCTGGAGTTTCTTCTCTAAACTCTCAATCTGAATGGAAAATGCAATTAAATCAAAACCATTTTTTTTTTTAATTGTCCAGATTTCAATAAAATAACACCTCAAACAACTCACAAATACCATCAATTTTAGTCTAGCTTTGGATTACCTTGTCAGTTTTTATTTTATTTTTAATTGATCAAGTTTTTACTTTATTAAAAGAGCAGTTTGGGAGCTGTATCATCTCAAAAGAAAAAAAAAATAGAATTTAATGTTTACACTGGTATTTCCTTGCAAAATCTTTAGTTTTAATTGACAAACAAAATATTTTTGCTGGTACATTATTAAGGTACTCCCTTCCCTCTCCCTACAATAACAAACTAGTTTTACTCTTCTAGATTAAACCTTGCCAGCTATTGTGTTCTAGGACTAGACTCAGAATTAGCTGCCTTTTTTTAAGGAAACTGGTTTTAATTTAAGCAAGAATTACCTGTTTATTGCATTCCTTGATGTCTAACTCTGACTTCTCTAAATTGCACTCTAATCGAATTATTTGTTGCTCCATTTCTCCCCTATGTTCACGAACTGTCATATCCAACTGTGTAATCTAGAGGTAAAAAAGGAAGAAAAGGAAATAGTTTATTTTGAACTAGGATGCAGGTTTTAAGAAATAATATTACAAAATATGACAGCAAAAGGAATGAAACTAATCCTTTGTTGTCTCAAGAATATTCTTTCCAGCAGTCAATATAAAAATACACCCTAGCTATCTTGTTTTAAAAATATGAGCCAAACAGACACAGAAAAGGGGAAAATAGGAAAAAGCCCATAACTGAATGTTTGGTCCTCAGACACACAGAATACAAACCTAGTTCTCATTTTAAACAGAATGTACTGAGTAGCATAGTATGCTAATACATCTTGTTAGAAAGCTCCAGCGTTTGCAAAAATGTAAAGAAGTCCTGCTGACATGATGAGCAGCTCACAGGGTACTGTAAGCAAGAATACATGGGAAGGTCTGGAGGTCTGGCCTCCTTACAGTGTCAGTTCCTTGAAGGGATTTTTTTTTTTTTTTTTTTTTTTTTTTTTAAATCCCCAACCCTCCTGTCTGCACCTCAAATATTCTCGGATACAAAGGCTGGCAATTCCTGCAGGCAGTAGGTATTAGAAGGCAAATTACAAGTGACAGAATAGTTCTTCCACAATGGGTAGCAAATCCTGAAACCAGACCAAAACACTGAAAATATTTCAAGTGAGCTATAGAAATTTATTCACAGCATAGTTACTGTTTCATGTTTAGAGGGTGCTTTAGAGCTAATCAAATATGCTCCAGTGCAAACAAGGAAAGGAATCTACCATTCCAAGCAAGTTTCAGTGAAGATTCCACCCCCCACCCCCCCCCCCCCAAACATCAATACAACAGTTGTCCCGTAACTTCATGACTAAGGAATAATTATGGGACAGGTTTTCAAGAGGCTTTTTTTCTATCAAAACAGTAGTCTGTGGTCCCTTGGGGGTACACAACCTGCTTTCCTGGTACCATAAGGCTTTGGTAACATACAGCTAGTTTTGAGGCTGACAGTGCAGCTGTATTAACAGTTCAATTTGGAACAATGGGTGAAGCAAATTAAACCTGGCAGACTTTTTATAAGTTATCTACTGCATAACAGAAGTAATTGTCAGTAACATATTTAAAATTATCTGACCTGAGCTGCTCTTTGTTTCAGTTCCCAGTTTCTTTCTTTCAATGCTTGGTCCATGTCAAGGAGCTCTTGGTTTTTGTCTTCAATTTCTCCCCTGCAATACCTGAAATTCTCTGATGTTTAACTGCTTAATGCACATTCAGTTGTTTAGCTTCAAGTATCCATATTAAGTAATAGATCTCAAGATATTCAAAGCCAAATTACTCTAAAACATGAATCAACTAATTGACTACAAAGAAACAAACCCAAATGTAATAATTCTGTTAACTATATTTCAGGTGGAGATTCCCCAATAACTTCATTATTCAAGTTATTTGATTACCAGGACAACATGTCCGTAAAAAAAAAAAAAAAAAAAAGAATAGTACAGAAAAAAAAAGTAGCATTCCTTTAATGTGAGAAAGGAAACAGGACAATTTCTCTATAAAAGAAAGTAATTCCTCTTACAATTATTTCACAACGCTGGGATTCAGAAAATAATTTAAGCAGGTTTTAGAACAGAATTCCCAAAAAATAATTCAGCACCACTTTTAGAAATTAAAAGTGAGTCGAGGAGCTACTGTTTTAAGTTATCTTACAGCCACACACCACCTAAAAATTACAGAGCACTGCTAAGAAGATAAAAGAAAGATCATTCAAACTACTTGCTATCCCTAGGGAAAAAAACACAACTAACTTTTCTTGGTGGAAAAGATACCAGCTTACCTGAGTTCAGTTGTTAGATCCACAACAGCAACATGTTTCTCCTCCAGAGAGGACTGGGCATTCTTTAATGCATTTTGCAATTCCTGGAGCTGTGTTAAAGTGATTTTTAACTCTCCGTTGGCATTCTGTAATGCAAATTCTAGCTCTGCTATTTTCTGCAAGGCTTCCCTGTGGCAAGTCTCACTTTGAAGCAACTTATCTTCTAAATTATTCACTATTTTACACAGAGACACACACCACAAAACATAAAATGTTTAATCAGTAAGTCAGAGTCTTTATGCAACACCACTGCCTACTAGCGCTTGTTGGTCAGAAGCAATTTTCCAGTATTTTTAAGAAAATCTAGAATAACAATGACATCAACATCCTTTCCATGGCACCTAAATCTTTGCTGGCTTTATTCAGCTCATAATCTATAAATGACTTGAAATATGAGGATGTATCTAAAAACATTTGGCCAAGGGGAAGGGACAGAGACAACACAGTAACTGAGCATGCAGTGCTATGGAAAATGAATGCAGAATTGCTAGAACGCCTCCAGTTTAAAATGATGGTAAAATTAAATGGAGGAGGAAGGGGGATTGGAAAGTTTGTTATATTCCTACACTCTCTTGTGGGGCTTTCCCTTTCTTATAAAGGGACGAATTTTTGCAAGTATCATATGCCTTTATTAAATTTATGTGTCTTGTTTGATTACCACACTAAGAATTTGCATTACCAATTTGCAGGGAAAACTACTTACTCATTTCACATGGGGTAAAGGTACACCCTACAGAAGCGAGAATTTGCAAAGGTATGTTAAAACATGTTTGGGGTTTTTTTGAGGTTTTGGCAGTGGAGGGGTTTGTTTGTGGGGGAATAGGTTTGTGGTTGGTTTGTTTTGGGGTTTGGGTTGGGGGTTTTTTTGGTTCTTTTTTTTTTGTTTGGGAGTTTTGTTTGTTTGTGGTTTTGGTGTGGTTTTGTTTTCTTTCAAAAACTGTGGAATTACCAACACTTAAAGTCCCTCCATCAAAATTCTCATATTTTTACTCTCATGGACTTGATTATAAAACAGAAGAAATAGCAAAAATGTAAATACAGCCAGCAAAACAGCATGACAAGAGGAAGTCTGGGAAACAAAATTGCAAAATTACCTTCATTTGCCTTTTTACTGAGCTCAGATCGTGCTTCTTCCAAGGTAATATCCAACTGATTTATCTGCATTGCTTTGTCTTCACCATCTCGTTTTAATTGCACTACTGCTTTTTCCATACCAGTAAGTTCATTCTTACACTGATCCATCTCGGACTTCATTTGTCTAAATCAAAGAAGTGACCAGAACTAAATGAATCTTGGAATAACAAAAGGGACATACGTACATCCTTACAAGCTTCACAACAAGAAGCATTTTTAAGTAAAACAGGAATAAAAACCAGTCAAGTCAAGCTGGCTTTTCTCAAAATCAAAGCCATATTCTTTAACACTACCAAGACCTCCTAGAATATACTATCTAGAATTAAAAGGAACTTGATATATTTATGAATTTAATTGCATTGTGAAGTGCCATCTCAAGTCTAAATATGTTGCCAGGACACAGTTAATTCCATTGCAAGACTGTTCCAGAAACTTGTGCCTCTGCTAATAAGAAACCTCCCTTTTGATTTCCACTCTTGCTCTTATGGGGACTGAATTGTATGACTACATAGCTGAATACTATTTCAGACAATAATCTTTCTTACTGATATGTGTATCTGCAGAATATACCTCTCAGTTATTCTAAACCTACCTGATTGTACTATTAAGTTCATCCATCTTCTGTCTGTTTAAAGCTGCTTCCTGAGCAGCTTGGTGAAGTTTCTCTTCTGCCTTTCTCAACTCATCTTCTGCATGTGCTTTCTGCTTCTGAAGTGCTTGTTCCAAATTGGATACCTATTTAAAATGGTATTTAAAAAGTGTTGGTACTTTTAAGTTACATAGCAGAGAAATATGCATCCTTGTCTTGTGACTCACATAGCAAAATAGTCTCAAATTGTATACAGCTTAGGGCAAGAACTCTGCAGTCACATTTGGAAGACACATAGTTTCTAGTAAATGTAACAATATTCAGCTTTCTGAATTTCAATCCACCTCTCCTTAACTGCTGTCTAGGGTTTGAATTTTCAAGTGTTTAGCCACTCTATTGCTAGCTAGAGTTTCTGGTAGCACAGAACTTGGTTTAAAACAAACCCCTAAACTCTTTATTTTAGATATATCTAAAATGATAACTATCAACTCAATTATCAAAGAAACATTCACATTTTAAAGGTATTACAAAAACATATGAAATTATTTAAATATCTGTATTTATGTCTCACCATACTGTACCTGTTTTTCAAGTTTAATTTGATTGTCTTCCAGCTCCTCATTTCTAATAGTTTCTTGCTGCAACATTTGCTGCTGATGATGCAAAGTCTGTTGTAGGAGAATATTTTGTTCACTTGTGTCCTGGATATTCTGATCTTTTAGTTTTATTTCTTTCTGTAAATAATGAACCTGAAAATACATTTATTTTCCATTACAATAAAGCATTTTTAATTGCACTTGCATCAGCTTTTCTCTTCATTCACAGTATCACACCTATTATTCCAAAACACTTCTGTCTCTGAATTTATTTCCATTACAGTTTCAACAGTACATAACACGTCTCATAATTCATCACCAATTTGTGCTTTATAAGGTGAGGAAAGTAGTAACAGTAACTTTATCAGCTCCAGTTTTTGTCTTCCTGCCTTCAGTGTTTTAAAAACAAATATAACAAAGATTTTTCATTTGTAATTTACTGAATACTCTTCTTTCAGTCTCTCTTCTTAACCTACTTCTCAGAAAATTCTTATTTTCTCCCTTCAGATTTTGTTCTCTGTCTTTGCCTTTATTACTTCCTGCCTCTATGACAATAAAAACCAGGAATTCTGAGTGCCTAACTTCTCACATGTTGAATGATCTGATTTCTCAGTGATGAATGCCAAGAAATTTCTGAAAAAAGGAAAGGATCTTTAAAAATAAATATATATATATTATGTATATATATCAATAACTGCTCACTCCAAAGTGGAAGTAGCAACTGTGTCAACTAGGAAAACACTGGTCACAATCACAAAGTCTCACTTGCTACCCTTAACTTTCACAGAGCATCCAGTCCCTTCATATGTGGTATAAGAACAGCAGATTTTAGGGCTTAGAAAGCAGCAGTAAGTATCACAGGCTTCTGTAGAACACAGACCCTAGATTTCTATCCCATTACTCCTCTACAGGGTCTAATAATCTCTGGCTGACTAAAGCCTGTCTCTCAGCAGGTAGGGCAGTGCTGACGTGAACAGCCTGCTATGATAATTAGTTCATGTGGTTAGGCATCCACACAAACAAAAGTTCATACTAATAACATTCAAACATAATTCTTCCTTATTTTAATGTAGTAGTGGGAAGTATGATAAAACTCATGGGCTTAAAGTAAAAGTTTTCTTATGGCCAGGATTTCTTCTCTATTAAGATACTTGAAACACAATTATGTGCACTTAAGTTTATACTGCAATAGGGGGCTCTCAATTATTTTTTTCCAAGATAATAATTTCTTTCACTTAATTCTGATTTTGTCACTTCTTTCAACACATTTATATTGGTACTTCCCCCCCCCCCCCAAGATTATCCAATGTTTCTTAGTTATGATTTACCCTCACAAAGCGTATAGCCTTTTGCAGCAGGAACTGTGAATAGGAAATAAGCCAGGAAATGTTTTGTCTCTTATATTACAAACTTATATTAAATCATTCATAACAAGTGTTCTCTATAATACAAAAGAATTGTTAAAACAAGCTGTTACCTCTTCAGACTTTTCTTGGAGCTGATTTTCAAACAGTGCCTTATTTTCTTGTGATTGACTCAAATACAGTGAAACTTCTTCCTTACATATGTCTAGTGCAGACTCAAGTTGTCTCACCTAGTTGAATGTAACAGATCACTTAAAATTACATGGCATGGTTTTTATTAACTAGTCTAAAAAAAAATGTGTTTGAAAAACATTTGTATGTAAAATGTCTGAAAAGATACATTAACCTAAAGACTAAATATTAAGATTATGATAAACTTCAAAACATTTTGAAATTAAGACTCAGTATTGGGAAATTAAGTTTCTCATCAATGAGAATTGCACTGAATTTAGCTGCAGATCAGCTAATGCTTTCAATGCTACCAGTTTTCTAAACAATATTGGATTGTGTACCTCTCTCTCCACCCAAGTCAAGAACTTTTTGAAGAGAAGTGATAATGTGCCTTAATTTTACATCTCTGGAAAACATTCCAAATACTACAAAGCCACTTAGATAGAAAACTGGTCCAACACAAGTTTAGAAAGAACATACTACCAGTTAAGTCCCCAGTTTCTTCTCTTAGTGATATCCTGAAAATTTAATACTGTTTGAAAGGTGAATGTGGTAAATCACAACATGGCAATGGCTTATTAAAATACTTCCAAGTGCTGCATGGAACTTTTTTATCAGGCAAACATTAGGAAGAGATATAGATGGCTAAAAACATGACCAATATTATAGTATCATAAATATATAAAATATACATCATATCTAGAGCAACACATAACATTATATGTTATACAACATTTTGCTTTGAGAATGCCATGACAAATCTGCCCTGCTTGTAACTGTAGTAATTTTATAAAGCAATTGTACATTGTGTCATCTCTCACTGAAGGTTTCACCATACTTCTTTTAACAAAACAAAACAAAAAAAAAAATCATCTAATTGAAAGACTTCAGATTAATGACTTCTAAAAAATTTATGTGAGACAAATTTCTATAAAGCAGCCTTAATACAGTTTTTCTATAGAGGATATATATAATTTCTATAGAGGAAATATATCAGTACTGCAAAATTCAAAACTATTAGTTTAAAATATTTACTAACTTTGATTGTTTCTTCTGTTAACTGACTTTTCAGCATCTTCAATTCTTGATCTTTTTTGACATTTTGATTTTCCATTTCCTGTTTGTACATACATTTTTATTTAAAAGAACAAAATGTAAATATAGTAACAGTAATTTAACTAATACAAACTCGTAGAAGAATCAGGAAATAAAAAAATAAAAAGGATCAGTATATTGAAACCACAGTTATTTGTATACTGCATTTGGGTGCGTCATACCCTGAAGTAACTTTTGTTCCTGATAGGTGTCACTTCGTATTCTACAACAGCAGGAATTATTAACAGGAATACAACACTGCAAAACCAGAATATTCTTGGGGGTTTTTGCCCTAGTGCAGAATAGATGCAATTATTCTTTATCCAGATAACTTTCCTTGGATTAGAGCAAGAAACAAGGGCAAACCAGAGGTTAAGATAGAAAATAATGAAAGGTCATTAAAGTTTGTAGTAGCTGGGAACTACACTAGTTTCAGTCAATTACTCAAACAAGAATTAAGAAGCAAAAACATAAGTATCCTTCATTTTCTCCAGTTTTCCCCCTGTGTTTATGGATAGGTTTTTAATCCTTACTAGTCATTTGTTTGATTTGACTTTAAAGAAAGTCAAGACCCATCCTTACCTCTCTGCTTTCTATCAGTAGCCCATCCAAAGATTCAATGTGATGCTGTTTATGTATAATATCTTGTTGCAAAATAGATGATATTTTCTCTTGTTCAATGAATTGTTGATGTTTCTTCTCTAGCTGTGTCTGAAGCTGTCCGTAAGTAATTCATGGTTTATTATTTTAATAAGCTCTTTCAGAGAGATTGTACATCTAAATAAGTCAGTTCTATTCACCCATCACTTTAAGAATGAAAGTAAATACATTCCATCATCAATATTCCATCATCATCCATCAGCAGTATTGCACAGTCTTAAAAAGATCAAGAAATCTCAAATGCTTAATATTTTAAAGCAGGAGGATCAAGAGAATGAGAGCAGGTAGAGTGTAATTGTCTGTCATCAGCCAAGTAAAACATGCATATTTTCTTTACTAGAATATGACAAGCTTCTTGAACAGCTAAGAACAGCCAGTTATATTTCTAATCAGATGAAGCAACAGAATTCTTCTCTAAAGACTGGAAAACCTACTGGCAGTTCTCCCTGAATATAAATGCTCATAAAGGCTCAGGCTGGAAGAAGTTGAGCAAGCAAGAGGTTATTGTTAGAAGCTGTCATGCTTTAACCCTAGTAGACAAAGGCCAAGAGTACTCTTCTCCCATTGTATTTCTCCTCAGTTAAGCACAAAAGAGCATATGGATATCTCAGAGGGAAATCGTAAGATTGTGTAATGTTAGGTAGAAAATAAACTAAAACCAAGGAAATGGAGGGAGAAGATATAACTTTTTAGTAACCTTAAGACAGAATTCACCTCAAAAAGACAAAATTAACGTAGAGAAAAAGTTAATTATATCACTCATACTAGCACACAAGAAACATCTTACAAGTTCAATCTGTTTCTCCATCTCTTTGTGCTGCTCAAGGTGAACCAACTTTGCTTTTCCCAAAGCAGAAGTTATTTGCTCATGTTTTTCATTGATAGTTGCTTCCAACTCATGAATGCGTCTGTTTTTTCCCTGTGAAAGGGCAACAACAAAAGGGCTTAATAAAAATATTTAGCTGTGATATTAAATAATGTTTTATTTGATGATCAACTTTCTAGATTTCGTAAAAGACCACTGAAAATACTGAAGTTATACACAGCATGGTTCATCTCAAATGTCACACCTATAACATAGGTATAGAATGCCACTGACTGCAGCCATTGCACAGACAAAAGGCATCTGCCAAGGTGGACTATTGGCACAGATTATAGCAACTGAAGCAAGGAACTTCTGACCAACATGAAAAGAAATTCTGTATTTGCATAGAATATTTAAAATACAGGTTTCCATTTAAAAGGCACCACATAAATAGTTTCCTTTTCTAGCAACCTTAGACCCCTTCCCGAAACCAAAATGTTTGTATAACATTATCTAGACTGGAATTTACAGTGCTGTGTTAGATCCCCTTCTTCACTTATTACCACGTAGAAGACTTACTTCTTTTTTATTCATTACTATTTACATGTATTTCACTGTGTACTGGGTCTGTGAGATGGAGTTAATTTTCCCCATAGCAGACCTCCCAGTGATGTGCTTCACATTGAGAGATGGAAAGGTGCTGATAACAGACCTGTGTTGTGGCTACTGCTGAGCAGGGCTCACTCAGCACCATGGCTGTTTTTCCAATGTTCCCCCTGCACAGTGGAATGGGGTGGACAAGATCTTGGGATGAGACACAACTGGGACAGCTGACCCAAACTGACCAGAGAGATATTCCATATATTCCATACCATATGATGTTAGCTTAACAATGAAAGCTGGGGGGGGGGGGGGGTGTGTGTGTCCGTCACGGGGGCCACGGGGGGCGCCGAAGGGAACCACCCCCCCTCGGCTTGTACTCCCGGACCGCCACGACGCCGTTGGGGCCC
>JANIJG010018517.1:15853-54451 GCA_024611175.1 Megaceryle torquata | reverse complement strand
TCCGCCCCCCCCCCCTCCCCCCCCCCTTTCCCCGGCCCCCCCGCCCCCCTCCCCCCCCCCCTTTTGCGCCCTGGCCCTTTCTTTCCCCCCCCGGCCCCCCCCCCCCCCCCCCCCCCAGCACAGACCTTCAGTTCCTTTCCCCCTTGCTACCCCCTCGGTGCAGTGGGCCTCAGTGGGTCCCGTACGCACCCTGCTCCCTGTTTAGCTGTCCCACTTCATTCGCTCCCTCCCTGTCCCCTCGCTCCTAACACGCGATCCATCGGACAGGGGTTTCCCCACTACAGGTCACAGAACCTCCTTCGGGGTCTCCTCCCTGTTGCCCATCATGCTCCACTTCCATTTTAGTGCTGCAGGGGTCACCCCCCTAGCCCCGTCCCTTCACACCTGCCCCACTTGCCTCCCGGGAACCCAAGGGACCAGAGCTGTTCAGTTTTTATCTCCCACACCCCTAGGCTGGATAGTGGTGGGTGGTGATGGCTCCTCTTGTGTGTGGAGTTTGGGGGAGATTAGAAGGAATTGCTTTGAGCTTCACTAATCCTTGCAATCGTCCTCGTTCCAGTCTCTTCCCTCGTTTCACACTTGCTTTCTGAGAGGAAGCTTTAGAAGTCCCTTTTTCCCCCGCTCCTCCATGTTACTAGTGTAGGGGAGGCTACTGCTCCTCCTGCTCAGGCTGTAGGACCTGAAGAGGAGAGACGCGAGAACCCTTTAAAAGGAGAATGACCCAAACACAGAGTGAGATTGTCATCAGCCTTTCTCCGTGTGTGTTTGTGTTCACTGTTTGTTCCCCACGCCCCATGGTGTCTCCTCTCCAGGTTGGGGTGTGTGGTGGGGGGGTCGCTATGTCGGATGACGATTCGAGGGCCAGCACCAGCTCCTCCTCATCTTCATCCTCCAACCAACAGACAGAGAAAGAGACAAGCACACCTAAGAAGAAGGAAAGCAAAGTCAGCATGAGTAAAAACTCTAAGCTGCTATCTACCAGTGCCAAGAGGTGAGGCTGCTGTCAGTTTCCTCACCGTTTCTGTGCATCTGCTCTCCTTCCTCAGTGTATTTTGCTCCATTCCCCCAGTGCTCCCTTGTTGCTCCCGTTCTTCATCTTTAGCTTTTATGATGAACCTTTCCATACGAAGCTGCCATTGTCTCACTTTTTTCAGTGTCTCTGTGAAGTGAGCATCTGCCCAACTTAACTGCTCTCTCATCTCTCTTCCTGCTTCTTCCTCTGTTCCATTCCAAACATGTTCCTGTCTTTTTTTTTTTCCCTCCAGGCTGTTAGTCTGTCCCTCAATTAGTTTTGCTTGCTTTTCCTTTTTCCTTATTATCAGTTATAGGGATGGTGTTGCATTGGCATGTAGGACCTTAATTCCTTCTCTGCTACTGGAAGCTCTGTGGTCCTGAGTAAGGCATTGCATTTCAACATCAGATTCCCTGATGTCTGGGATTGATCTGGAGTGGCTTTTTTCTTTCCAGGAATGTTTGGGGTATTAATGTTTGTGAAGAGTTTTGAATTTGTTTGCACTGGGGGAGTGCGCTCCACTGCAAGTGGTGTAGTATAGTCCCAAATATTTTCCAGCAAATATATTACTGTGTTTCTGTCTGTTCATCACTTATATTGAATTTTCTTTGTATGGTTGGAAGTTGACTAGAATAAATAATACACAGCAGGTCCACTTGTGGACATTCTGCTCTAAAACAGTCTTTGCTTACAGCACAGAGTGGGTTGGAGTTTTTTTGAGAATGAAATAATTTTTATTCTCTAATAATATCTGCGTGGGGGGGAGATGCCTGTATAGAATAGTAATTCCAGAACAGCTATGTCAGTTTTCTTCACGTGGACAGACTTGTGGAGCCACTCGGGTTATTTTAAAATAGTTACCTTTTCTTATTTATTCTGTGTTTTACCTGAAATCAGCACCATCCTGCTCCAGGGAGCTAAACTGACAAGTGGACTTTTTCAAGCAAACTTGTAGTACTTCAGTAAGAGTAATAAACCATCTTACTGAACAGCTTTGCTAAGCAGCACAGAGAGGTTGTATCTGTAGGTGTCAAAAGTGACTGGGTTTTTATGCAAACACCCTGTCGCCGCAACTAAATTCTCTGTGGCTTTGTAGAATTTAGGCAGTTTGTTTATTCCAGATCTTCACTCAGCGGCCTTCTATGGCAAACTGACATAGATAGTGGCAAGTGGTGTTTATGTGTCATGCCCTTAACTATTTTAAAAAGAAGGCTATAAACTGCCTGATATGAAAAGGCCGTGGTTCTCATGTGTGACAAGTGGAAGAGAGGCAGAAGATGCTGTCTGAGTTTAAAGGAGAAGGGCGACAGACTGAGTGCTGGGTGGGGAAGTCTGGAGGAGAAGCCTGAGTGACAGTAATGGGACTGTAGGGAAGGGCATGATAGCTGGTTGGGCGTTTTGTGGCAAAAGCCATGTGAGCCCAGAATAGTCTGGGCAGGGAGGACAGGGTGGTGTCTGAATGTGGTGGAGAGAGGGAATGTCTGGTGACCTGAGGGAGTGGATGTGGGGATGGTGTGTGGCTCTTGAGGGTAAGGAGAGGGGAGAATAGAAGGTGGCAGGAATGTGTGTGAGCTTTGGAAACAGATGTTCATCTTTCTTTAAGTGTCCTTGGAAATGGTGCTCCCTTGGGGCTGTTGTTTTTTCTCAGGATGGTGATGGGAATCTGGAGGGGGAGAGGAGGGCGTCCAATTTGACAATGTCTTGTTTCTCTCAATCCAGCAAGACAATTCCTTTTCAGATTGCAGTTTCCTCCTAGCACTTAGTGCATCACATTTGCAGAGGTTTTCCCTCATTTGCAGGCTGGTTGGCAGAGTAAAGCGGACAGTTTTTTCCATTGCCCATGTGTGGTTGGCATCTTTCTGAGAGCGTACAACAGTGCACCTATCTGGGTTCAGTGCCTGGTGCCTCTCTGCTTTTCTGCCCATCTCTGTAACAGGGCACCAGTCCTGATTAGTGTATTTGGACTGGTGGGAGGCTGCAGTTGAGAGCACCTTTCTCTTATGTAGCGTTGCAAATTTGTGATGACAGTATGGCTGTAAGGCATCTGTGTTAACTGCTATCCCACACAGTGACTTACCTTTGTTCCTTCTCACTTTTATTGCCACAGGATTCAGAAGGAATTGGCTGACATCACCTTAGATCCACCTCCCAACTGCAGGTTGGTGTCAATTCCCTACCTGAGGAGGGTGGGGGAAAGTGAGGGTCTGAAGTGTGCCTCTGTGTGTTGCAGCTGTCCTCAGAGGCTCTGGAAGGAGCTGAGGAATGGCTGTTTAAGTGGCCACAGTACTTTTGTGAGTGCTTGTCTGACATTAAATAGTTTCCTGGTCGGGGAGCCTCCAGAGATTGTATGTGTTTTGATACCAATTTTCTGGTTTTGTTTGGGTGTCATTTGGTTTTGTTTGGGTGTCATTTGGTTTTTGTTTGTCTTTTTTTTTTTAACAATTGCATTTCAATCTGTTACATTGTTTTGTGCGTATGTTTTCAAAACTGGCCTGTAAAGAAGAATGTGAAAACTTTCTCCTTGTTTGTTTTTTCTGGTTTATAAATCTAATGCCTGACTGCAGTAATCTTATATAAATAAGAGTCCTGCCAAGGAAGCAGAGAATAGTAAAATGCTATGATCTTTTTAGCTCAGAGAGTTCTGTTGTGAACAGTAATTTACAGGGGCAGAGAGGTCCAAGTTCATCACTTGGTGGGTGAGTGTGCAACAGGAGCACACACATTAGCTGATGAAACAAAAAGCAGGAATGTTCTGTTGCCCTTTACAGAGCAGCTTGTTTTAAAGCATGTCTTAGAAACTTGTACCGCTTGTTTGAAACATCTAGCAGATCGGTTTGGTTCATTGCGTGGTGGCCTGAGCCTCTGCACGTTTGGAGAGGAGACAGCAGTAATGTATCGGCTTTGGTTGTGCTTGTTCATTTGAGAGGAAAGTGGCTTTTGGTCTGGTCTGTGTTTGCTGTAAGCTGCCAAAGCACAGCTCTCTTCTGATCTTTTTGCCGTGGCTGAGGTCTGAGGTCTTCTGATGTTCGTAATAGCAGAAATCAGAGAAATTTCTGTTTAACTATTTAAGTTCATCTTTTTAGTATGGAGTTGCCACCCACAAATACACATGAACCTTTTTATGGACACTTTTTGCTGCTGTTAGTCTGCAAGGAGGCATTAGAACAAGAGTTAAGAGTGACAGGTCCAGTGCCACTCTCTCGGTACCAGTCCCAAGGCTCATAATTAATGAAAGGAGAGATGGGATGAGGCATGTGGGTAGACGTTTAGGCTGACAGTAAGATTTTTGGGCTGTTTGGATGATAAGCGATGAGCTCTGAAATCTTGAGCTGCAACAATGTTGGTTTAGTGACGATAATGACTGCCTGAATATTAAAGAGCTTCCAGTACTTGGTCTGGAGGTGTCTGTGCTGGCTGTATCCCGACTCTGTGTCAGGATGAAGTCCATATGCTTTTCCCTCCTCTTCCCACCATAACCTGATTTTCATGGGAAAGAAATCCAGAAGCACAGCTCAGAAAGGCACTGTGGCTTGCTCTCTAGATAACGAAGTCTGGATGATCAAGCTGCAGGGACTGTGGTCTGAGCTTTGTAAATCTGTCTGAAAGCTGTGATAGTATGTGAGTATGTCAGATTGCAGGTTTCATCTGAAGTTCTATTCCAACAGTATTAGAACCCTAATTTGTCCTTGTTTCAATTGGCAACATTCACAGGTAAAGACGAGGTAGCAGACTACCTGTCAAAATAGAATATGGTTTTTATTTTTCTAATGTCATAGACCATGGAGGATAATCCACTCCAAGGTCCATATAGCAAATTTGTGTTGTTTCAGGCTTTATAAATATTTCTAATAGTAAAAATTCTGTCATAGTACAAGTAGTCATGGTTAATCTTTGCCAATAGTGCAATCACAAGTATTCCAACCTTCAAATGACAGTGAAGGCTGGCAACTCTTGCCAATAATACATGAAACTGGTGTAATTGTTAGTGTCTCTTGATATGTTGATGGGTAGGAAAACATGAATGCAGGGGTTTGGGTGTGTGTGACCAAAGGGGTTTTGGTATTGCTCATCTTGGGGTGAAGTTGTCTTCAGTGAAGATAGTGCTGAGAGTGAAAGAGCAGCACTGCTTATGACTAACAAGCTTTCAATTGCACAAAGACTGGGAGTTTGCTTCTGTAGCAGCTGGTTTGTAAAAGGGTAGGCAGGTGCCAATTGCCACAGCAGTAAGAAGAGTTTCAGCTATCACAGTTATGAGGAAAGTTCACTTCTTGTGGAAAAAGAAATAATTTGTGAGTGTGAGGAGATTAAGCAAGTGAGAGACTCTGGTTGCTATGTGATGTATAAGGTTGCCAAAATCTGCTCTGAGGAAGCCTGCTAACAATGTCACCGCTTTCCTTTTTTCCTTTCCTTTTTTTTTTTTTTTTAACCACCCCTTCATATAAACAATATTAACATGCTGTGAAGGAGGTATTAAATACATCGTTCTGGAACTTAGTTTCAATGTTCTGCCTTCATGACTTTGTTTATCCTCACCTTTCCTCTGACCCCTCCAGCCCCTCATCTCTCTGCTGCCTTTGTGCTTCTACAGGCTTTTTTCAGGTGTCACTGGAGGGGAGGGCAGCCCTCTCCTTTTAGACATCTCACTCTCTCCTGCCATATACAATACCAGGTACTACCTATTCTACTGTCAGCTTTCAGGGTGACAAAGTCTCAGAAGTCACATTCAAAAATGTGTGTCCAAAACTGTATCCCGTGTTATGTTGGAAGTGTCACATTCTTTTTTTTCTACTGGATGTTTGTTCTTACACCCCTCACCATCATCTTTGTATTTTCCTCTGTTCTGTGTTGTGCCTGGTGTTTCATAGCAGTTCATTGTCAGCCGTGCTTTAATTTTTGGCCTTGTTGCAAAGTGCTATTCTTCCAGTCTTATCATAGTAATGGAAGTTCAAAATATTTAACACATCCCAGAGCATATTGAAAAAAAAACACTTGAGGTTGTAAAGATTTTTGGTAAGAACTGTTTTATTTCTCTTCTTATAAAACACCACATATAAGATGCAATTGCAAATAATGAAAACCATTTGATATTTCAAACAAAATAGCTTAAAAACAAATGAGTTTCATTTTTATTTTTGTAGCTTGCAGTGACCGTATTTTCATGCGTGTAACCAACAGATCATCTCTTTAAAAAAACAAACCACAAAAAACTTGAATGCCAAGCACACTCAACACCCTGTGATTGAGCAGCTGTGTGGCTTTTACACATATGTGGGTAATACGAGGGGAAGTTTATCCCAGAACTTCCTCTCCCCTCAGTAGTTTCCTTGCTTCTACTTTCCCATATCTTGCCTGTGTCACCCAAATTCTTACTTGTGCTCATCTCTCACTGACTGCTGCTTCATCTCATGTAGTCCCTTTGCCCTTCACATCCCCAGACTGTGATTTTTGATTTTACACAGACTAATAGAGTTACACGTACAAAAATGCAGGATATGTGCATGGGAACACAGTCTGTGTTTGACCTGCATGCAAAAAGTAGACTTTTGGACTTGGAAAGCTGTATTTAATGCATGTCACAAGTTTGTGGGCTCCTGATGAAGGCAATGCTGTCCTCTTAAGTGTCCTGGTGTTGTGTGTATATTGTTCTTGGCAACTTCTGAATGGTTCTTACTCCTCTTCATTGTTTTTGGTAGGCTGGTGCTCTAGAGGTCTTTAACTTCTGTTGACCACAAGATGATTTTTCTAATATTAATACTGAGTTATGAAAGTTAAATGTGGCTTTCAAGTTCAAAAGGTGGCTGGTGGTTCATATGAAGTGGAGAAGAACTGTTTTGATCTAAAGTGTTTTAAGAGAGTAGCTGGTCATTTCTTCTTCAGCTTTGCATTGTATCAGAAAGTTATTTCTCATGCTTTACAACTCAAAGAAGGTACCTAGAGACTTTGGCATTTTGGTCTTCAGTATATATTGGTGACAGAGGAGTATGTCATATCTTTGCTTTGGGTCATGAGAGTCTGCATCTGCAACTGTCTGAAGATGTCAAAATACAGTTCCATCTTGCTACGTAGGCAGACCTGATCTTTGTTTGCAGATAACACTTATGAGTATCATGCCAAAGCTCCCCTTCTGTCACTGTGGTGAAGTTTCCAAAACTGTAACGGAAGTTAATTAAAGCTTTTAAGTACTGTTTATTCTCCTTATGTCATTTATTTGACCTCTGTATCTAAGCATCTCCTAATAGTAAATCTGCTTATTTCTGTGAGGTTATGAAATAAATGTTTTCCCCCATTTTAGGAATGGGGAATTACAGCATACAAAACCCAAGTGATTTGTCCAAGGTCACACAGGAAGTCTGTGGCAAAGTGGAGAAATGAATGTGAATCTCCTTTGTTTCAGGCTAACTTGCAGCTGAGCTGTTCTGCTAGAACTGTGTGCACTGGTTGCATTATGAGCAGGGCTTTGAATTTGTGCTTTATTGGGTGTCTGGTGTTGACTGTATGTAAGCATGGTAATTTAATGTTATTTTTCCCATCTGTGTAGAAAGACCAAAATGGATATTAAGTAGAATTAATGTCTTTTAATCTTTCTTACCCAAACTGAAACAAGTTTGTCTCCACATGGCTCGTTTAAGTCCACATAGGCAAGACCAGCTGTTATTTAAACAAAAATAATCTTCAAACCTTTGCTGAAGGAGGCATTTGCCGGCAAGGCTTACGATTGCTTCAGAGTAAAATGCTATCAGAAATTTATTATTTAAGTAATAATAAAATACAGTTGTGTTTCCTGGCTCCTTCAGCCCAGTTTTTGTGGATTCACAGAATAAGGACCAGATCTCCCCGAGAGTCTTGTGAAAGTTAACTGTCAGCACTTAATGAATATATCTCAGTATAGATGGTGAGAAGTTTTCAAAACTTTGCAATGTGGAATTAAGATTTCTTGGCTAGAGAGAAGTCTGCAGAGAATGTGTAGCTCAAAGGCAGTTTTGAACTCAACAGTTTCATGTTATAATTAATATATTTCATCTACATACCATGAAAGTCTGGCATTTGTTTTGATTTGCTTTATGGTTTTATGGTGCTTGCAATTTTTTGTGAATATATTTTTCTCAATACTTCCCAACTCCAATAATGCTTTGAGTGCTTTTGCTTTTAAATTTAGTGTATTATTAAAGGATAGATTGTCACTGTTAAACTATATTATTGGTGTTGGTTTTATTATTTTCATGCTTGGAATAGGCCTTCCTGAACATAGCCATATTCTAGCATAAGCTTTCTGGTCATACATTTTCTAATTAAATAGCTTAATTTCATTACGGCTGTTGTGTTTTGGTTTGTTTTTTAGTGTGCACACTCAATTAATTGACACAAATGCTAGATTTTACTTTTTTGTAGAAATAAAAAAAAGCAGAACATGTTTAATGAAAATTGTAAGTGGTTTTAGCACTTCCTCGCCCCCCCCCCCAACCCCCCATTCTTTCTCTGAAATGGGGGTGTTTTCTGTGAGAAGTTTCCAGCTGTAAGATAGGAAGGACCTTCATAATTAGTGCTGTGTGTAGTTGAAAAATATCTTTTGTCATATAAACTACCAGTGGTTCAGCATTCCCTCCCCGCTTTGTTTGGCACATGGTCCCTGGAGAAATAACTCTTCCTTTTGAAACGGTGTATTAACTAATTTAGAGATCCTCTGCAGCTGTGTATGGTCTAGCTTGAAAACCGTAAAAATAATACCATTTCTACACTCGCTGAATTTGAAGTATGTGTAGGTAGCTAGCTCCTGCAGGCAAAATCCTCTGCCTGACTTACTCAGACAATAGCCGCACAGGAGCAGCTTCTTTACTGTGGATTCATTAGTTAATATTACAGGAATTCACCTTTCTGAAGATATTCCTGGCTTTATTTATTGCCTTCCTTTAAAAATCAGAAATTTTTTGATGGCCAGGCTGCTTGGACATCGTGGTTGGAGCTGGCTGATGCTGTGGTAGATTTTTTTTTTGGCACATCGTGGCTCAGTAATTCCCAAATGAGCTGCATTCTGTGCTCTTGCATGCCAAACATCGAACGATGAATCTTGAGAGCGGCTGTGAAATTGTATCATGGCTAAGAACAAAGAGGATCGAAATCCCTTCTGTGCACACTCTCTTGTATACCACTTCATTTTATTATTTCACTTTCATCTTTGCTGCCCTTGGAGGACACCGTGCAACTGTGTTTATGTTCTTGTGTATATGTTTTATATGACAAATTCTAACATTTCCTCTTAGATATGCAGTCTTTAATTTGTTTCATTTCTGTTGTGTTCCAGCTCTGCTTGTCTTGATTTTTATACTGGATAGGAGCATAGCAGCAGGTTATATGTCTGGTTTTGTTTTAAGAAACATTTGTGATTTGTATATGGTACTTTATAGACATAAATTGAAAACACTGTGTGTGGCGTCTTTAAAGGCTTGAATCTATCTTGTCTTTTTATATGAAGACAAAATTATCTACCAAGAACTGGTTGGTCTGAGGGTTTGAGAAAGTGATAGGGGATGGTTTTGCATTTGAGGATTTCAACAAGGGCAGGTTGCTAGTGACTGAAAGCTTTGTGGTTTCTGAAGAATGGGTTGGTCTTGAGAGACGATAAGAAGCTGTCTGACAAGACATTAACTTTGGCCTGTGACGAAGGAGTTCGTTCTGGGAACGGAGACAGAGCTCACCTGCACTGGTACAAATGGTGTCAGTGGATTAAGTTTATCAATGCATTAGTGCCTACTAAAGCTTCTGCAGCCTCTTCCTGCACTCTTCTGTAACTGTACATGACAGACCAGCCTTCCATGCAGCACCTCTCTAAAAGTATTTAATGTTTTAAACGAGAAGATACCATTTTACGGGAATGCATTAAGAGATTATTGCACATCTGTACAGACTTGCACACCACATACGAAGTTAAGGGCTATGCTTTCTACACCAAAGACAGTGCTTTAAACAAAGTTAATGATGTAATTTAGTCATTATAGTAGACTCTTGCCAATCTGTACATTTATTTGAATGAAATAAGTTTATACTTATTTTTCCCTCAGAGGCTTAACAGTGGAGGTCTAAATACTGACTTCGTTATTTTACAAGAAGAACTAGAGAACATGTATTGTCAAGTACTAAAAATAAGCTACAACTGTCAAAATAAACATTATACACTCTGGAATTCAGAGGGATTTTCTTGTTTCTCTTGCCAATTTGCAAATTTCAGCAATGTGCAGTTAGTTTTGCAAAGCATTTGTGGAAAGTGTAATGGTTACTACAGTGCATTTAATCCATATTTTCTGTGCATGAGGGGCTAATTGACATTACTAGGTTAATATATCATAGATCTGTATTCTTAACAACAACATCAGAAATGCAGTGTTCTTTTTGGTTTTTTTTAACCTGCACTCCCTGGGTTGGGAAGTGGAAGAGGAAAGGAGGGTGAAGCATGCAGAGTGAAGCTCAGGGCAGATGTGGTCTTTGATTCCCCACACTCTCCAATCTCTTCCATGATTTCACAGTTGAAAATATAGATCAGGTAAGATAAAGACTTGTTTTGAGAACTGGGTCTAGGCCAAGTTTTGGCAGTTCATTTGTTTTGCAAAATCCAGAGTAATTGGATTAAAGAGGCTGTATTATTAATGATGTAAAGACCTGTTAAATTTCTTTGCTTCTGTATTTCTGTGAATCAGTGCAGAATTCAGGGATGGATTCCTCCAGGGGCTCCAACTTTTAGAGTCAAAAACGAGTGTAAAAAACAATCAGTGTGTTAGATGTATTTTGCACCTTCTTTGTGTCAGTGCAAATGATTATTTAAGAGATTAGAGAATTGCATTTCTCATTTTTCCCTCTGGAGCTGCTGGACTTGCTGGAAACAGAGAATCTTGAACTGGTCCTGAGAATTGTAAAGGCAATATAAATGCTGTGGGCTAGAGGGGAGGTGCTTCCTGGGACAAGTGCACTGCTAATTTTTAATGCTGTTTCTGCTATGGGCATCTGAGCAATAGATTTTTGCCATTGAAGCTAATTCCAGTGTCAGTTAAGGAAAAAACAGGAGAGGCATCTTGGGATCGATTGGTCTTTCTTTCTTACATTTGATGCCTAGGATCCTGTGGAGAGTTGCACACAGGAATGAAAAGGGCTACGAACATTAAAAATTAATTCTGAAGTCAAAGGTGTCTTCTCATGATAGCTTAATTGATGAAAAGAAGAAAAATACTTCTAGTATGGACTCAAAAGCTTCAGGGCAGTAGCTATTGTTATACAAGGAAGCCTGTCAGGGTAACTGCCTCAAAGGTTTTACATGCAGCTTGAATATCTTCACTGAAATTTTTTAAGGTGCTACTTTAGGTGATGACTGTTACAAACTGTCATATGTTTGAAATTTTCAAGTGGACAACTTCTAGAAAGTTTCAGTGTGTTATTTTACATTCTGAACAAGTGTAGATTGCTCTAAGAATGTGGCATATAAGTGGTGGAGAAAGTGCAATCTGTTTAATTAAAGCAGTGTTAATTGTTGCAGATGGTTTTGAAAGATTGTTAAAGTGCATACTATTGTAGTAACATAGTTTTAAAGCAATTATATCAGTACTGTAGTATGCCACAAAAGGTCATTTCATCAGAAGTTTCTGATAATCAAACTGATTGTTGTAATACTATATTTGCACATTATTTCCTGTATGTCGTGCTAACCTTTTTAAAGGAGGTAAATTAGATGATGCATGCAGGCATTTATAGCTAGTGTCCTCCTTGACTTCCTTGTAAGTGGTCTATCAATAGGAATTGTCTAGTTTTGGTGGGGTAATTCTCAATTTGAGAATCTCATCATATTTTGTAGTGCTCTGGCTTCTAATAAGAGTATTTATGCTTACTTACACTTGGAGGTCTGTGGAAGAGAGAAAAAAGACTGAAAGCTTTAAATAGCTGTGCCAAATAAAATCTCAAAATATCATTAATCTGACTAGAGTTCTCCATGACATTAAAGCTGTGGTGATGCTCTCCTTCCTACGTCAAGCAGAATTTCAACAGCACCCTTATGATCTAGGAAATCGGGCAAGGAGAAGTACAGTAGTGACAAGAGTCACCTAGGAGATCTAGGTTTGAATGTAGTGTCAGGTCTTCAGCTGCCCTGCTGCTCATCTTTTAGCTTCATCCCAGAATCAAAACTCTTGTGAAATTTTAATACTTCCCTTTAGAAGAGCACTTTTCCAATTTTTCCATCCCCTCACTTGCATTTTGAGGTTAATCAGATTGCAAGTATTGGTAAGGCTGAGAGAATGAATGAGTTCCTGGTGAGGAACAGAAAAGGACATCAAACCACTTGAGGCAGAAGGGTGTTACATTCCTACAGTCAGCAAAATTGTGCAAGGCATTAACGGTGACTGTGAGGGACAGCAGAGAGAGATGGCCCATCAAGGTGGCTGACACAATTTTGCACCGGTTGCTGAATGAGACGCATGCAAGTCTTGAACCATGGTTTGTCCTCCTCGAAGCACATGAGAGAGATGTGAGGAGTAGGAGAAGAAAACTGGGGAAGTTGATAACAAGAAAGGAGAAGAGGGAGAGAAAGGTAGAGGTAGAAATGGAGGGAGGGAGCAGAAGGAGGAGAGAGAAATGAGTAAGCAAGCAAATAGGGCTATTTCTATAACCCTATTTATATACATATAAAGGGAAGGTTCAAAAATCACTTGAAACTCAATCAGTCCCAATCAAGTAGACTACTATTAAAGATAGGAAGTTAAAAAATTAAGTTGTCAAAGGCTCTGTGAACCCACATCTCCTGAGGGAGCACACCTTGCTTGTATAGCAACTGTCAGAGAAGCATGGTAAGATCTGTCATTCAGTAAATTCCATAATACTAGAAATTGAGATGTTCATTGAAACTGTTAAGAGGTCATTTTAGAACAGATTAACTCTTTCTACCCAGTGGGCAGTAGAGTTCAGCAAGCTGTTCCTGAAGGAGGCTGTCTGTGGAGGCAGACAATATCAGCACACTCAAAGATGGGTTGAACAAATTCATAGGCAACAGGTCCATAAACAAACACAAAGAGAAGAGTCCTAGATGTCTCCTACAATCTTTGTCTGTAGATGCTGCAGGAGTGCAAGGGGAGTGGACTGCAGATAGTGGCCACAGTCACCTATTCGGAGGAGTATCTGCTGTTACCACTGCCAGGAATAGGGTGCTGAATTAGATTACTCAAATAGTCTCTTTACATTCTACGTAGAGTACCCACAAAATTATCTCATTCCTCCATCCCATTGTCCCTCATTTCAATCCACTCACTTCAGTCTCTTTCCTGTTTCCTTGTTCCACTTGACCACTTTCGGCCACATAAAATGTACAGCTTCTGCCCTTTATGGAACTGTTCTTGCCTTGCTTGTTTTTTAATGCTTTGCTGTTTAAAGCAAGCCCTCATTTCCTGTCACTCAGCCACTTCTCCTTGCTTTTGTGAGGGGTCAACCTTCATCCATTTGTCTTGCTGAATTTAGACTGGAAAATTTTCAGGGCAAGGGACTTCTTTTATTTTTGTCCATGTTTGCAAAGTGGTATGTAAATTTCTAGCTATGTTTAAATGTTCTTTAATAATAAAGTAGGTTTAGTCCTTGGGCTTGTACAAGGCTCCCTCTTCCCCCTTCCCAAAAAAATGAACTTCTGCTTATGTTGCGACATTGCATTTTTTTGTCCTTATCTGATTGAGGTAAATAAGCGAGTTGTTTTATTCAGCAGCTATTGTATTATCTTGAATATGTGATTTGGTTATTTTCCGGTTTTATGCACATCAAGGTTATCACAGCTGTTACTTTGTGATACTACTACATTGTAATAGGATAATGTGCTTTGAGATATATTGGTGTTGTTTTGGTTTTTTTTTTTCTTCCTGGATAGTGGCAGAGAAATAATGAAGGTGTCTAACAGCTATTTGCTGTCTTTGTGCTCCTACTTCACCTTCCACCTCAATAACTAGGAGGACTGTAACTATTTGTTAGGGAAGTATTGGTTAAACTGCATGTGCTGAGACATTCCAATTTAAAGCACTTAGTATTCAGTGTGCATATTCCTAATGACTATAAATATTATGTTACATTTGAGTTTTTGTAATGTATCAGGTGTATGTTAGGAATTGTTTTTTCCATGTAAAATGCTGGGGTTTTAACCCATAGATGGTGCAAGCTGTACTTTTTACATTGCTTTACAAGGATTTTTTCTTCACTTTTTAGAGTAGAGCCTTATTTACGAGGAAATATTAAGTTCAGACAAATAATTTATCACTGAGATTGTTTGGGTGCGTGTTTCACTGCAGTGCTAAGTAGCACAGAACTAGCCAATTAGCACATATTTAATAATTAGTACTGGATTTTTTCAGGAAAGACTGAAAAATAAGGATTGGATAGTGGAACCTTTGTATGTTAACACTTTGCAGCAGGGATGTGATGAACTGGTGGGGTCCAGGCATAAGCTGTAGCAGCAGAGTGAAGGGCCAGGGGCAAGTGGGGATGTGCTGTGACCTCCTCTCTCATGGATGGCTGAACAGCTGGATAGGATTTGTTAGTGGTTCACAGCTTGGCATGAAGAGGGCTAAGGAAGGAGCGCTGATTGCGGTCTGGATCTGGAAAGGAGACTTGTCTGTTATCTAGTGAAGTCTGTTCTATTTGCAGCTGTCTTCATCAATTCATAACAAATGAGGAAAAAAAGCTGGAGTTGATGGCTGAAGTATTATGACTCCCCAGGAAAGAGTGAAAATGAAGTGAGGTTAGATGTGACCCCTAAAAGCAGTGGGGGGTGGGTGTGTGTCAGATCCCTTTCCAGCAGTAAACCTGCCAGTCTCTTGCAGAGATTCGCAGTTCTTTGTACTTCTTCCTGGGCTTTCTTCATTACAATCCAGTGTATCCCAAGTCACCAGTGTGATCTGAGTACTGCAGAAGAGTGTTAGTGTGCCTGTTCTGGCCTATGGAGCTGGGCCTCTTTCTGCAAACCAGCACAGGCTTGTAAGGAACAGTGTCAGCTGACTCTTTATCCTGCAGAGCCAAGCACGTTCTGGCCCCTTCTCTCTCCTGATGGCTGCATTGATCCTTCAGCAGTAAGCCATTACATCTGTCAAAGTCTGCAGCCCATGCCTACAGGGAACTGAAGATGCAAGGATGTCCTGTTGACAGAAAGAAAATGTTCATGAGGAATTAAAAAATAAACAGACAAACCCATTCTTGTTTTATTAATTTACTTGCAAATGAAGTAGCAGTGTTCAGCTAAGCTATTGAATGTGTATGTTGATTTTTTTATTACAGTTTTTTATTTATTTATTTGTTAAAATTGAGTGAGTATTTGGGTCACAAATCAGAGGAGCTTGATGAAAGGGAAAGAGGAATGGTGTTTTTTAAAGTACTTAAACAGGCAATTGGGATAATCCTGAGTGCAAGGTAATATAAGAATTCACATATCATCTTTCATGGCATAGTGCTCTGGTCATAGGGAAAGTGTATTTTATTATCTTGAAAGGTTTCTGTTCAAGAGGATGCATCTAAACTTCACTTTAGGGTTATGAGGACATTTGACACGTGCAGTAGGTAAGCCTATGTGAGTGTTTACACAGCAGACAGCTGTATGCCAGGCAAATGAAAGGTTCTTTGGTCAGTATTTTTACTAATCTTTCTCTCATGTACACATCGAATGACACATCTGGAAAGTGATCTAGTTGCTGTTTTAGCAAGCAGTTTCTTTTCAGAGACAGAGTCTTGTTTGCTGGATATTAAAATAGTAGTGGAACTGTGATGTTTACCTAGACTGGCTTTCCTGAAAGATAATGTGTCATATCCTAATGACACACTAGGTCAAGTGCTAAGTTTCAGTGCTGGAGATACCGAATGAATTGTGTCCACAAGTAAGTGTTTTGTATGTCTCTGTTCATATAGCTAGAGTTTAAGGTCACTAGTAGAGTTGTGGATTTTAATGTACAACATGCATGATGGGACAGCAATGTGCTCTTGTGGCCAGGAAAGCCAGTGGTATCCTGGGCTACATAAAGAAGAGTGGGGCCAGCAGGTCAGGGGAGGTTCTCCTTCCCCTCTACTCTGCACCAGTGAGAACACATCTGGAGTATTGTGCCCAGTTCCTGTCTCCCCAGTTCAAGATTGACAGGGAAATACTAGAGAGGGTCCAACAGAGAGCTATAAAGATGATTAAGCGACTGGAACATCTCTCTTACAAGGAAAGGCGGAGAGTCCTGAGGCTATTTAGCCTGGAGAAGACTGAGAGGGGATCTTACTAATGTTTACAAATATCTGAAGGGTGGGTGTCAAGTAGAAGGGGCCAGGCTTTTTTCAGCAGTGCCCTGTGATAGGATGAGAGGTAATGGCAGCAAGGTGAAACACAGGAAGTTCCACCTGAACATAAGGAAAAACTTCTTCACTGTGAGAGTGACAGAGCCTGGAACAGGCTGCCCAGAATGCTTGTGAAGGCTCTTTCTCTAGAGACTTTCAAGACCTGCCTGGATCTGTTCCTGTGTGTCCTGCCCTGGGTGATCCTGCTTTGGCAGCAGTGTTGGACTCCGTCATCTCCAGAGGTCCCTTCCACCCTCTACCATTCTATGATTCTATGATTTATTTGTTCTTTCTTAAAGAGTGTCAGATTCATTACTGAGCTATGGGAGCACCTTACTGATTTATGTATAGCCAGGGATTTGCTTTTTCTTATCTGGTTATGCACAAAGAGGGTAAGCATTTCTTCTTCTTCTTCTTTTTTTTTTTTTTTTTATTAATTATGCTGAGGTAGCTGAATGGAAGAGAGTATATTTCTTTTGACTTCTAAGGGAAAGATCTCTGTTAAGTGTGCTGGGTTTTATACAGGGTTATTCTCTGGTACGGATTATATAATGTGATTATGAAGTTACCCTCTCTTCCAAAGAGATGTGATCTCTCATCAGTAGGGAGGAACTCGGGCTTTTGACCTTTCTGTCTCTTTGGACCCATTAGTTGTTGGACATAGTGGTGCTTCTGAAATTGCTTAATTGTTCCAAAGAGATCATTTGTGCTTAGTCTGGTATTGCCATTGGATGCTGTCTCTCTACACGCTGGCAAAAACCCCTGGTATATTACATTTTTATTGTTATGTAAAGCAGCTGTAAAACAGTGTGGTTGTGCAAGTGTATTTGAAATCTTTGCTATTGGCTACTTCATTTTTTCCCTTTATGTCTCTAATTTTTACATTTATGGTTCTGCCACCACAGGGAGCTAATGAAAAGCAAACATATAGACTGTTTGTTTAAAAATAATAATAATAATGCCACGCACGGATTCATGTTGCTTCCTTATTCGTATTTATTTTCCTGTTTCACAGTGTAGGAAAAGCTAGGGCATGCTGTGTAGGGGTGCTTTTTTGGCAAGAGGATTGGTTTTTTGTCTTCATGCATTGGTTTGACTGATACAGTCCTCTGATTTTAGGAAACTTCAACAATTGTAGAGCAAGTGAGCATATAGCAAAGAAAAGACAAAGACAAACGTATGTGCAGTAAGAAATTGATCTAGATATGGGGAGGTCCATTGAACTGTCTTGGTTAATATCTGCATGCCTGTAGGGCATTGGTCCAATGTGAATCCTTAGCACTCTCACAGGATCAGGAACTGTGATTTATTTTGTGTTCAAATTTCTCTTTACAAGTAGAACTGAAGAAAACAAGGGCTTCAATTATCCTATATTTTTGATTCTTTCCACATCTCTTTTGGTAGTAGAACTGCATGTCTCTGGAGTAGAATTATGAAAACACACGTATTTTTTTTTAAGGGTCTGACTTTCATCACTAGCTGTTTACAGTAAGAGCACTTGTTGATATGATGAGTCTCTTGATCATTCTTTGCCCTAATGGGAAAAGTGTGCAAAAACAGCACAACAGCCACTGGGCAGCCTCTCTCCCAACTTTTCATCCACGTTGGTCACAGCTGCTAAGACATTTTTAATAGATAGACTTATTCTTCGTTTAAGCTATTTTTCTACTTTAATTGGAGCTTGCATAGCTTAGATCCTGCTTTCTACTCTATTCAGAAAGGTACCTGAACTGAGTCACCACTGAGCCAGAGCTGCCTGCCTTCTGTAGCCTCTGCTGGGGGGGGCATACGTACTTGTTGGGGGTCTGCTCTACTTGGATTAAAGGAACAGAAACAAACTATAAAGATTAAAAGATGCTCAAACAGGAATGTGTACTTGGATTTTGCCAGTAGTTATAGGTAAATCACTTAGAGTGAAGAAGGCTCTAAATAGTGCCTCTCAATATGTGGGTTGCAGTAGGTGAATTCTTTGAGAAGAATGAGAATATAATACAGCTGCCAGACTTCAACTTTGAAATAGAGTTTAGCTTGGTTTTTACTTTGCCCACCATTTCATTTTGCAAATTATGAGGTAATTAAAAATAATTTTCAAATATAAAAAACACTAGATATTATCTGTACAACAGCTCTAAGGGAACAGTATTGCATCAGATCTGCTTTTTGTTAGTGGTGTGTTTAAAGCATGCGTGTGCAAACACTGCTTTTGTACTCACCAGAGTCCAGTTGTATTTCTGAGAAAGTAAAGGGTTATTTTTTCTTTACTTTTCCCATCCCAAATGCACAAAAATAGCTGTATGTAGGACCAACTTTCCTGTTCTTCAGCATTTAACTTGACTTGCAGAAGCTGACAGAATGCACATTTTCCTCAACTTTGAACATTGCATCACCCAGGAGAAACACACATGGGAATGTCTCTTAAGTGTGGGCAAAACAGATTCCAGTGACAACACTGACTTGCCACAATTAATCCCCGTGGTATAAAGGGTAAGGCCCAACTTCTTTTTGTGACTGAGAGCAAAAGGAGTTAGCTAGGATCAGTGCTGCAGTATTGTATATTCTTTTCATGATTTTGTAGCAAAAATTATAATTCTAGATCTCCCATTATGGAAGTTGATGCAAGTGTGTGTTCTGAACAAATATCTAAGCAAAGGGGCTGAAGGGGGCTAGTTCTCTGTTATCAGTCCTGGATGGTCTTTCTGCACTTCTGCAGTGTTATTATGGTAGCAGCAGCAGTTCATTTTACCTGCCACTGAGCTGAGTTAGCAGAGCTATGAAGGTGTACAGATTTTGTGTGTGTGTGTATGCACATTTGCATGTTTATAGACATGCATATCTATACTCAGATTTTATATATAAAGTAGTGTACATATGATCAAAACTAGATATAACCACTCCTTTGTCACCCAAGTTTGTTAAAAGATGTATGACATTATAGAAAACTCAATCTGAATGTCATCACACTCAATCTGTATTTGTCATCACACTTCATTTTGTATTTCATCCACCTGGGTTTCCTTTTTGCATCCAATCCTTCTGTCAGCAAGTAGGAACTAATTGTGCTCCTGTGGCCTTGGCTAATCATAGCAGGCTGGTGGCTTTCCCCCAGTCTTTGAAGAGTTTTGAAAAAATGAACTTGAGAACAAACTTCTTAACTGTTTAAGAACACTTCAATTCATAAACTGTTTCATCATTGAAAATATACCTTAAAAAAAAAAAAATCAGATTCAAATGACATGTATTGTCAACAAGAGTTTCTCTGCTCCAGAAATTTTTTTCAAGTCTTCAAAGCTGGTGACATTTATCTGATGCCTTTTCACGTGTAACTAATGTATATTAATGATGCTGGTCTAAAGATCAAGGATCCCATGATACTGCAAAATGAAGCATTGCAATATAAGCATATTTTTACTCAAATACAGTGTTGTTTCTATTAAACATGAGAACAACCAGGTTATTCAAAATGAAAAGGCTGTAGTCTTCATTTAAGTGGCATAACGTAAAAGGACAGTGATCCAGGACTTCTCAGATGAATTGGTTCCATATTTGTCCTTATGAATTACTATCTTGTGATTTTCAGTGCTTAGCTTGGAAGAGAGGTTCAGTCAAAGTCACGTAAATATCTTTCAAGAAGGCTTTATGTGTACTTGACAGAAACTGCCAGAATTCTGAAGTCAAGTTTTTCCTAAATTCTGTGGTTTTATTTGGGTAATGTGATGCTAGTCTGGATGCAGCTAACTGCAGCAGTGTCTCCGTCACTGGAAAGTAAGGGAAGTTGGAATTGGGCACAGTAAGCCACAGTGCAGGCTGGTATTGGATCTGAGGGTGGATAACCTCTGTATTTAGGGATCAGTCCTATAGCTAAGGTAATACAGAAGCTCTCTAGTTTCTCTGAATTGTCCTTTTCTGTCCTGCAATAACTAAATCCAGCAAGGTTTGCACTGAAATTGTAACACCAACGTCATCAGTCCATAATCCAGTGAAGTCCCTCTGAAATTTACTTGCATTGCTTTTATAAATTTATTGTCTCTATGTATAAATCACTATTTTATTAAATATTTTGCTTGAAGTTATGGTACACCCTTCTTGCAAGCGCCCAGAAATATCATTGCAAAACTGTGGCATCAATCCCTTTTAAGACATTTATCTGTGACCCTGGAGATGGCACCTGAGAACTTTCTTATGCTCACAAACTAAGTTGGAACTGTTGTTGTAACTGCTTCTACAAAGAGGTTTCAAATAGCATGCTGAGTATTCGTGATATCAGAGATTTGGGTGACAATACACGATAGGTTCTCTTTTGCTTTTTTGTTGCCCCACTCCCTCACTAGCATCTTCAGCCATACATGCTGTATTTCATTTGGTTAGAGTTTCTGGCTTGTTGTGTTTTGTCTTTTTTTGCTTCTTCAAGTATAGGCATATCAACATCAAATAGGCAATTTTTTAACACTTGTAGTATTTGTTTTCTCATGTTTCCTCATAAGCTTCTTGCTCAGAGTTTGTAAGTTTGAGTTTCTTTACTTGTTCATCTTTGATTCTCATAGGCAAGTTTAGTCTGGAAGAACACGGGATTAAATACTTCAGTGATTTATTTAACTGTTAGCTTCATGCTGCATTGAATACTAGTGTGAAGGAAAATAAATTGGAAACATCTGTTTTGTTTTCCTCATAGCAGAAGAACAAAGAGATATGTTCTACTGAAATCAAAAGTGGCAAATACAGGTAATAAAGGGAAGGTATTGTATGTGTTTTTCACACATATAATTAGTCTATGGAACTTACTGTCACAGGAAATTACTGAGGCCAAGAACATAACAGAATTTGAAATAGCCACACGCTGTCCAATTCTATCATGAATGTTCAAAGTCAGTCATTAATTTTGGTGATTCTTGAGCAATATTAAACCCACGATCCTAGGCTAAAGCAAGTCTATCTTGAGATGTTGTATCAGAGAAGCATGCATTTTGTGACCCTTTGAATTAAACCTGCCTATAGACTAAAATTTGCTTGAACTTTGAGCATTATGTGGAAAACTTTTTGTCTGATCCCAACTTGTACATATGCAAGCATTTTTCTCCCTTTTTCTGCATACACACCTGTCTTCTATCTCTTTGGGACTGGATATCCTCCCTACAGATTTTCTTTGTCCCTTTCCATACCCCTTTTCCACATCCCATTCTGTATCAGCTTATACCATGAATGACCATTGTGCATCGTGTCTGATCAGGTTGCACAGGAATACCTGTGGAAGTGACCTACAAAGTGAGCAATAGAATCCAAAAGCTTATGAATGATTAATACTTAACACAGAGCAAGAGCCACAGTGTTGATTAAACTTGAGTATGCTGTGATGAGTGAAATCACTATATTCTGTAAAGGAACTGATGATGGTCGCAGGCTCTTTACCATGTCTTGGCTTTTTAATAAGTGACACTTCAAGTTCTGGAATTAATTCCACAGAGTGGAAAAAATATCAGGAGTGAAGTAATAAATATGTTAAAAGGTTTGACTATTGTAGTTGGCATTTATGCCTGCAAATCTCATCTGGGCTTTAAACCACATAGTTCCTACATGCTGGGGCCAGGTAGGAGAAATATCTTCTTGATATGCTAAAGCTTTTCTTTTAAAAGAAAACAAAACAACAACAACAAAATCAAATCAAGAAAACACATCTGTCATATCAGAAAGAAAAGAACAAAGTAGTTGAGCAAAGGCATTAGAAACAGTAATTGGGCTTTAGCCAAAATATTTCTAGTCTTCAAATTGTCTTATTGGGAATTTAGGAAATGCAACTTGAATAAATCATTGGCTTTGAAGGAAAGAACCTTAAAATGTCTCCTGTAGAAGAGTTTAGCTCTCTGCAGAGCTGTGTACGTTCCTTTGTAAAGTTCTGCTCTTCTGTAATTATCTAAAAACTACAGTCAGATTAATGACAGAAACAAAGCTTGTGGCTTGTTTCCAAGGTGTTCAGCAACGGCACTGATTGATAACAAACTCTTAGAGTTCATTCCTCCATAAAGAATACAATATTCCATATTTTTCCAGGATGCAGAAACAACAGTGATGCTTTCAGAAGTGTTCTTTGCTGACAGTAAGTGTGAAAATGAGGAACACCATAATTACTGACAGGGCTAAGTATGATGAAGCAAACCCCCAATCAAAGTGCCTCGCAGCAATCTGGCTTTTGCAGTCACTGCTGGGTGTTTTCAGGTTCCCGAAAGAGATTTCTCTGTCCTGTGTTGCATATGAATTTCTTATGATGAATTTAATGTAAGTTTTGTCATTGACTTTAACTAGACCAGACTGATACAGAAGTACTGACTTCTAGAAAGACACTTGATAAATGTATTTGCTAACAGGGCAGATCTTCAACAATGTGTGGTCTGCTGCAAACTCCTTGCTTTGAAAGTAGGGAAGAAACTTACACTTTAGTGGCCTAGTGCTCATTAAGGGTATACCTGTAATGATAAATCTTCCCATTTTGAAAAAGGAAGGGCAGTAGGATTTTTTTGGCATGTGAATGAAAGAAAGGTTTGCTCATCAACTTTTGTGTAATGCTCTCTGCTTTATCTCAAAAAGAATATTGGAGAAGTAGGTGGATTTTGGAGAGGAGAGATGGAAATTACTTATAAAGAAACTGGAGGAGTCTCCCAGTCTCACAGGGATTGTTTCCTTCAGAAAATAGACTGAATATTTATTTATTTTATTCTTTAGAGAAAATTAGATGGGAAGCTTATCTTCATCTGACTTTTAATACAAGAACAAACACATATGGAATAAGATTGAAAGAGATATTAATTTTTACAGAATGAAATTAGATGCGGGGATTGCATGCTGTATTACATTGCTGAAGCCAGAAATTTAGCAAGCTTCAAAAAGACTCAGGAAGGCAAAACAAGACAGAATTAACTGCAGCTTATTCATAACACTGATTTTGGAAGGGAAATAGATGACTGGTTTTGATGCTCAACCAGTTACCACTGAGGATGTTGCTAATGTAGGGCAAAGCAGAAGACCTGGAAGGAGTCTTCTGAAGCCCATCTCTGCCCAATTTGACACTGGAAATGAGTGAGCATAGGAATAGGTGGACTTAAGATCAGATCCAGCTTGGTGATTTCCTATATTTCCTTTGATCATTTACTAACATAGAAACATAGAAATGTCTGGGTTGGAAGGGACCTCCAGAGGTCATCTAGTCCAACCCACCTGCTGAAAGCAGGGACATCCTCAACTAGAGCAGGTTGCTCAGAGCTTCATCAAACCCCATCTTGAATGTCTCCAGGGATGGGGCCTCAACCACCTCTCGGGGCAACCTGTTCCAGTGCTTCACCACTCTCATGGTAAAGAACTTCCTCCTTATTTCTAATTTAAAACCACTGCCCCTCATTCTTTCACTACAGGCCTTTGTAAACAGGCCCTCTCCAGTCTTTTTGTAAGCATCCTTCAGGTACTGGAAGGTCACTATTAGGTCTCCCCGGAGCCTTCTCTTCTCAAAGCTGAACAATCCCAGCTCCCTCAGCCTGTCCTCGTAGAAGAGGAGCTCCAGCCCCCTGATCATCCTCTGGACCTGCTCCATCAGGTCCATGTCCTTCCTGGGCTGAGAGCACCTGGACACAGTATTCCAGGTGAGGTCTCACCAGAGCAGAGTAGAACATCAGAATCACCTCTGTCGATCTGCTGGCCACACTTCTTTTGATGCAGCCCAGGATGCGATTGTCCCTCTGGACTGCAAGCACACACTGGCTGCTCATGTCCAGCTTCTTGTCTGCCAGCACCCCCAAGTCCTTTTCTGAAGGGCTGCTCTCTATCACCTCCTCCCCCAGCCTGTATTGATGGTGGGGATTGTTCCAGCCAAGGTGCAGTACCCTGCATTTGCTCCTGTTGAACCTCATGAGATTCATCTGGGCCCACCTCTCCAGGTTGTCCAGGTCCCTCTGGATGACATCCCATCCTTATGGTGTCCTGACAGCACCACTCAGCTTGGTGTCATCTGCAAACTTGCTGATGGGGCACTTGATCCCACTGTCTATGTCACTGATAAAAATGTTAAACAAGACAGGCCCCAGTATGGACCCCTGAGGGACACCACTTGTCACTGAGCTCCATCTGGACTTTCAGCCATTGACCACTACCCTCTGGATGCAGCCATCCAGCCAATTCTTTACCCACTGAACAGTCCACCCATCAGATCCGTACCTCTCCAACTTGGTGAGTAGGATGTTGTGGGGGACTGTGTCAAAGGTCTTGCAGAAGTCCAGATAGATCACATCCATATAGGTAAGTACCTTTTATTAACCTGTATTTACATTCTATACAGTACACTCATTTTTCTGATTGGAAAAGAGAAAGAGCATAATGCAGTAGAAATTGTTTGCTGTCCTAAAATTGTTGTTATTCATTAAACTCTATCTTTTTCCTTGAAGGACTTCCATAATGTGCTTCTGGCAAGGTGAGATACTTGGAAGAGAAATGGAGGTAGACAGTAATGGAAATGAGCTTTCTCATTTTATTTCAGAGTTCTGTCAGTAGTCTGACAATGCCATTTCCTTAATAAAAAAGACTCCAGACAAAAGTAAACAAATCTAAGTAGAAATTAGACATTGTTTCTAAAACATAATTACTGCTTTTGAAGTAACTGTGAAGTAATTTTCATTTATCTTAAAAGAGTAGATTAATGTCAGGAAAGGATAAATCTTTTGAATGGCTATGCCTAGCAGAACAAAAGAACTTCTAGCTGGACTTTCTTATATCTGCAGTCTATTTTCATTATCTATTGAGCAGTTCAATAGAGACAACAAATGTTCAGTGGTGCAATTAATATATATGTAATCAACAGCAGTTACTAAGTAAAAGATTAGAAAACCTATTGAGAAAAACAGATGTAGCCTGCAGCTAAAATTCCTAAACTGCAGCAGTTTAGAGGAATTCTCAATCAGTAGTCCATTTATGAGTTGCTTTCTGGAGGATATGTTAAAAAAATATTATTTAGGTTACTATATACTGGGTCATACAAGTCTTTCCAGAAAATTCCTATCAGTCTAGATGTTCACAGATTCCAAAGATGGAAAAAACCCCATATTTTATTTTCCCAATTAGAAAGGCATACATCAGATTTTCATCTGTGGAAAGTAGTGTCAGAGCTGGAACATGCTTCTTTCAAGTGAAAAGGGAGGCTGTTTTACAGTATGTTACCAAAATCATGTCCATCAGGCATTACTATTCAAAGACAAGAACTCAGAATGTACTTTGTACATGTGACTTGGACTACTCAGAGACGTCTGATTCAACAAGAAAGTTTTCTTATGTGGGCATAGTTGAACTTGAAAGCCTAGAAAATTGCGCTGTAGGAAATATACTTCCAATATATTTCAAAAATATACCCAGGATGAATCAATTGGAAGTACAGATTGAGAACTCTTGAAAGGATCAGTGTAAATATTTACTTTATCTTACTTGAAAGTTGCCTTTATGACATTTACCTGGGAGTTCCTGTCAGGCACTTTCACAGATGTTGTCTTTTAAGATCCACATTTGCCTGAATCATCCTAGCTGCAGAAACAGCATATCCCACACTTATTTGAACAGCAGAAACATTTGAGCCATTTTCTGGTGTCAAAAGTGCTACATCACCACAGCACTGTGGATTCACAAAATAGCCCCAGAAAGTGAAGACCCAGCAGCTCCAACAGACATTTGAATTGTGGCCCTACTAGCTCTCAAGAGGCAAATATTGAAAGGAAGCTATCTTAGTGAAGTGAAACTAAAAACTAAGTGCATGAAACTATCTTTAAATGCAGGCTTGGAAGGAGAGATATTTAAATATGAAAAATACATCCTTAATAAACATTTACAGAAGGATTGGGTAATAGCAATACAAAAGAGTTCAACTAGGAAGACTTCCTGCATTGCCAAGTGTTGTGTCTCATGGTCTGCTATCCACTGGAGGAAATCTTCTAATTCAGATGTTATCTTTGTTACCATATTCCTTTGCAGTTTTTTGGGTTCTCCTCCAATTCTTCCATTCCTCTCAGGAAGAAAAGCAAGATCTGGTGCCTGATTCCAAAATCGTTTCTTGGCCTGCCCCAGATGAGAAACAACTATTTAAGGCCGTTGCTTCTCTGTGACTTCCACAGGCATTTACTGTCTGGCTGGCAGCTCCTGGTCCTGCTCCCTTTCCATGTGGGATGCCGGGAGGCTTCACATGGATGCTGAACTCCCTGTCCTCCCTCAGCCTGGCATCAGTGGGGGAACCTCCCCCAGGCCAGGCTTGGTGTTCCTGGGGAGCACTGCGCTGACCTCAAGGGTCCATTCCCTCTCTTGTCTGTGGGAATAGGGACCTGCATTCAAGGACAGCAACTCCATCTGAAGAGCGTGAGGGAAAGCATGAAATCCATGCTCTGCCTTAAATTGAATCTCTTCAAGCACTTCAGTGCAGGCACCTGAGTGAGGAAGTCTTGTTAAAGCCTCTGGAGAGGTTGCGCTGAGTTAGCAGTGATGTGTCTGCTGAGGCTCTCCAGGACCAGCTCTGGAGCGAGGAGTTGCTTTGCTGCATAACTTGTTTACTTGATGTGCAGAAATACTTCTGCTCCTTCAGACCTTAGTGCACGGCTGTGATGTTCTCAGGCTTTGTTTGTAGTGGTGAGGACTGCGTTTTTCAAAAGATAGTGTGAGGTCTGCGGAGATGAGCAATATTCTTGCAGCCACATGTATTTGCTTCAGTGCCTATTTACCACTGCAGAGAAGGACATAAAAGATAGTCAGTTCTTTCCCTGTGAGCACTGGCGCTGACAGCAGGAGCATGTTCTTGGTCTGTTGTGAGCTGCCTCATTCATCCTGAGACGGTTATTTGTGTAGCTGTAGTTTGTCCTTCTCTTAGTGACAGTGGGTGAGAGTTTTCTCCCCTTGAAAACAGCCACACCTGAAGGATCTTCTTAGTGTGAATTTAGGAGTTGAACATTAAATAGCTGTGTGTGATATGGTCATGCGTGCTGTGTGGTATGGCCAATAGTATCAATGATTTAAAAATGAAGGAATGAAGGTGGATTGGAGTTTACTAAGGTGTAAGTGAGCTACTGCAATAATCTTACTTTGAAGTGCAGTGCTGTCAAAACTGTAAGGAACATATGGAAAGGTGCTGAAGGGTTGGATATCATCTCCTACTTTTACAGTACTTAATTAGGAGCTAGCATCCTTCAAGCTGGGACCCTTGCTTGTTGAAGAGTGGTATTAACTTCACGTGTAGAAAAATTTAAAAAACAAATATGGAAATAATTAATTGGTCTGAGAGGCCCAATCGGAAGTCAGAGTTGTACTTAATAGCAAAAGGTAAGTGCCAGGCTGTGGTCTTGGTGAAGATGTTCTTTGTTCCTGTGAAGTGTAGGAGAGATCACAGGTACTATTGGTTGCTTTTACAAAAAACACAAGAATGTGTTTGGTGACTGATACAAAAATGTAATCCACAGTTTAAAAACTGTATCTTGGCAAAGCGATTGAGAATTGGTGAATGTGAGCAGTAGAGAGCCTACAAAATGCAAAACCATGAACATCCCAGAGAACCAGGTCAGAGTGGGGCCGGGAACATCTAACTTAATATGCTTGCGTTGCCAGGATTTCCTTTAATTAATCTGGGCAGGGATAATTGTTCCCCTTCAAAGACTTGGAGGAGTCTGACAGGCATCAGCTGCCAGTGTTTCCCCTCTTCCTTCCTCACCCTCTGCCAGTCTTGGCAGATAAAAGTTTTGCATCCCTTGAGTCCCGTTAGGCTGGACAGATGGAGTTTGCTTCTAATGCAAGTCTTTGCCGCCTCTTTCCATCTCTCAGCAGAGGTCTCCTGTGCTCCCACCCCTGGTGCCTACAGACCCAAAGCCACAACCTTCTGCTAGGCTTTTTACACCCATCTTCACACTCTTTTTCAGACCTATTTACAGAAGGAATTGCTCCAGGCTGGCAAGCCCAGCTGGGCCACTCCTCCTACCTCAGAAGCCAGTGGGGCAACTTTGCTTGACTGCTGTCTGACAGCAGTGGGGACATTTACAGGGGCTACCAGGAGGTGTCAGAGCAGGGTTGTGAGATCAGTGTGAAGAAGGCACTTGAGTTGGATGGCAAGTGCAGGGAAAGGACTACAGACAGCACTTGGATTGTGCACATCAGGTTTGAAAGGCTGAGTTAAACAGTCCTGTCCCAGCCTTGACTGTGCTGACTAGAGCTAGAGCTGCTCTGGCCGAGCTGCAGGAGCCTGTTTTCAGGCAAAGCAGCAGCTGACAGTGTGCTGAAGGCTTCTGCTACCACTGCCAAGTGTCACTTTCTTGTCTGCATGATACCCAAATTGAATCTCTTCAAGCACTTCAGTGCAGGCACCTGAGTGAGGAAGTCTTGTTAAAGCCTCTGGAGAGGTTGCGCTGAGTTAGCAGTGATGTGTCTGCTGAGGCTCTCCAGGACCAGCTCTGGAGCGAGGAGTTGCTTTGCTGCATAACTTGTTTACTTGATGTGCAGAAATACTTCTGCTCCTTCAGACCTTAGTGCACGGCTGTGATGTTCTCAGGCTTTGTTTGTAGTGGTGAGGACTGCGTTTTTCAAAAAAATAGAGTGGAGACCTTTACAGGGGCTTCCAGAAGTTGTCAGAGCAGGGTTCTGAGATCAGTGTAAACAAGAAGGCAATTTGAGTTGGATGGCAAAGTAGTACAGGGAAAGGACTATAGACAGCACTTGAGTTGTGTACGTCAGGTTTGAAAGGCTGGGTTAAACAGTCCTGTTGCAGCCTTGACTCTTGACCATGAGGGCAAGATCTGCTCTGGCCGAGCTGCAGGAGCCTGTTTTCCGGCAAAGCAGCAGCTGACAGTGTGCTGAAGGCTTCTGCCACCACTGCCAAGTGTCACTTTCTTGTCTGCGTGATGCCCAAGTTGTCTTTCAAATGGCAAAGTTGGTGCTGGAAGTGCAAGTCACTGCTCTGTGGTGGCATTTAGGGGCAGAGGGAAGTGGCCCATGCTCACCAGCCACCAGGTGTTTTGTGAGCCATCTCTCCATGGTCAGATCAAGAGGCACAATGGGGCTGATGCTGCCACTTCAGTCTGAAGAATGAAGTCCTTCATTCCACTCTGGATGACTCTGCTAGGCCCCGCTCAAGCCTGGTTGTGGGTTTTTTTTCTGTAAGTCTGGTCATTTCCTCCCTGTGACCCAAGTACCCCTCACCAAACACACTTTGGCCATGAGGCTGTGCAGGGCAAATGCACAGGGCTCCCCAGGGAGCACTACTACTGCTCAGTAGTGCTTTGATGTGGGGCATCCAGGCTTGGGATATTTTGAAGCCTGGTCTGGTCAGTGGAGCAGAGAGCAGAAGTCATAGTGGGCAGCTGTTTTGGACAGCAGTAGCTTATGTCCCCCAGACTTTTTTCATTGCCCTTTGAATCAAAGGTCTTCTGGGGCTGTCTGTTCCCTTTGGGAGCCAAGGACAGCTTCAAATCCTGGGCTGCTCTGCGCTGAGGGAAGGGAACACATTGGGCTGGGAATAGCCCTGGTGAAGTCACCATGAGTCTGGAGCAGCTGGCAGGCACGAGCCCACTGAACGTGGAGCCTTTAGGGGTGCATTCCAGCACTGGCACCAGGGCTTGGCTGCTGCTCTGAACTCTGGGTGGAAAGGGCACACAGACCACTTGGGGCATAGGACATAGGAATCCTCCTAATTTTATTTTTACTTAAAGCTCTATTAAAAAATCAACATGGAGGTTAAGTAATCATCCAATGTTAATTATACCTTGTCACGTTTCTAGCCGTGCTGATCTGATTTGCCTCTAGCCTTGGCTTCAGACAATTGAGCTCTCCTACACACTCTAGTACTCCCACGCATGTGTTTTTTTCCCTGAACTGGGCATGATGACAGTGTTTTCAACTTCAGAACAAAGTTAACAATCTTCCCCAATGTTTTTTTTTTATGTTGGAAAAAGAAGGTGATGATAAGAGTTTTAACCAGGCAATGTCAAGACAAGTGTCTAGGATAGGACAAGAGGCTGGGCTGATAAGCCAGGTTTCAGAATCACTTTCATGAACCACCAATGGTAAGTGCGTGCTGCTCTTCTATTTAACCAAGCACAGCAAGCCAAGCCCAGGAATTATATCTACTTTTCAAATTTCCCTGATTTTACAAAGGAAGTAAAGATTTTCTTTTTCCTTTTTTTCTGGGCTTCAGGACAGACTTAGAGGGTGTTTGACTTCCACTGGTGACCCCCTCTTGGCTCTTCAGTTTTGTATCCATCAGCTTTGGGAAGGGAGGAACCCCTTTTTGTAGTGTGTCTGTTGCAGAGGAAACACCCTTCTCCTGCTTAATGAGCATGTTATGCAGAGATTTGACTATGGGGGAGATACTTTTCTTCTCTGACCATTTAGCCTTCATTCCTACATCTTCCACACACACATACTCTGACTCTTGGGCATTTTCTTAGTGAGGGGTATTAGCTCCTGTATTTGGATAGGGGGTTAGGTGCCAAGGTTTGTAAGAGAGGGGGCTCTTCTGTGCGTATGCCAGCGCTCTCCACGAAGTGGAAACTGTCTTCACTTTAAAAGTACTGGACTTGCAAAAGTGTATGGTCTTCATCCGACAAGTAGTTTGTTGCCTTCACAAAGCTCCAAAGGAAGCTAAAGTGTGGATGTTTGTGAAGCCTGCCTTTGCACCTGACACAAAGCTGTGATTCACGACCAGGAAGCTGGGTGTTGGTCGATAGACTGTGGCAGCTGTGGGGCAGAGCATTTACACCTCTGCTGTTCAAAATGTTCTTCTGACATGAAATGTCTGGTTCATTATGCTATGAATGTTGGTTGTGCGTCCGTGTAGTGTAAACAATAGCTTTCGTGCCAATATATCAATGCAGGGAACCATTTATAATCTAAAATTTCCCTGCCTGGCTGTGAGTTCTGATGCGCATGGGTTCCTGTCAGAGCTTTTGTAAGGTCCAGCATGATTTTCATAGAATCATTCATTCAAGTTGGAATTGGTTTTAGTCCAAATCTGTCTGGACTTTTTCATACCACTCCATGGTTCTTGCAGCACACAGCTGGTGTAGACATCATGGGCTGCCTGAAAATCATATATTATTTTTTAAGGCTGCAGGCAAATGACTATGCCCTGACCTGCCTTTGAGCTAACTGAAGAGGACATAAGAAACCACTGGGCATGTCATGAGCAATTGCCAGACATGACAACTACCAGTGTGAGAAGCCAACAAAAGTTACATATAGTGCCATGAGGAATGGATGGATTTCACAGATGGTTGAAAGCAAATTATGTGAGGAATAACCAGACCTCACAAAAAACTGTAATATGAGGTTGGGGACCTTCTGGGAAGTGTAATCTTTCAAGGCTTACATTGTCTCTGTAAGAGTCCTGGTAATGTCATATAAGGTCAAGAATATCTATGTAATGTTATTGGCAGTACAGAATTTGGTATCCAAACCAAATTTGCATTCAGAGGAAAAAAATAATTAGGAGTGGCTTGTTTACCTGGGAGGAGACCAGAGTGGAGAAAGAAGGATTGAAACATGGGAAAAGAGTTCATAGATGTAAAATGACATAATCACAGATGTCCATGGGTACCTGCCCTCTATCACTACAACCTGGAGCAGGACAATTAGTCAAACCTGTTGTTCTGACCATACCATATTTATTTCCAGTCAGGAAGCCCAGGGTGCATTTAGTTGCCAGCAAGAGAACAATCAGGATGTTCAAATAGAGCATCCCAGCATTATCATGTTGGTATGTGTTTCAGGCCTGATGGTATCAGCATCTCTGTATAAGCCTAATATCAGTATTCACGACACAAATGTTGACGACATATGTCATAACAGGTTGATTGCTCTGCTTCAAAATGCTGCATGTGGTTTACTGACTCATCTTGGAAAGTTTCTTGTTACTTAGCCAAGATTCAATGAGGAGAGCATTCTCCAGGCAGGGTCTGTAGGATGAAGCCTGCAGTTGTCCCTTTGAGGACTTGAGACACAGAAATGCACTGAGAAGCTTGGATAGCTTTTGTGTTGTTTCCTTTGGATCTTTGTAACTCCAGCTAATCTAAATTACATCAAACCCCAGGACAAGATGTTCCCAGACTATATGATGAACAAGATTTAGAAATTACCTGCACACATTTACACTTATGCTTCCTCTCATCAATCTTTCAATTGCATAGGTTTCCCTAGATTAAATAGAGAAGTTTTTCCCAAGCCAGTAATAGAAAGTACTAGAAATCTATAAAAAAATTAAAAGTCCTACACCATGAAGTTTTTGAACTTCAACTGAGCACTTTGGTCATACTTTGGCAAGTGTTCATTACTGCACCCTGCATCATGCATTGTCCTTACAGAACTCTATGGCTGGAGAGCTGAACTTACTCATTGCCTTGCTTACCTTGTTGTCACAAAATAAGCATTGAATGGGGAGGCCAGGGCTGTCCTGTCTCAAATATATTGTTTGTAAATGGGAATCTAGGAGTGTAGTTCAGTGAGACATTCAGTGAAGGCTTGTGACATTGTGTCCCATCACAGTCTCATAGGCAAGTTTAGGAAGCATGGGTTAGATGAGTGGATAGTGAGGTGGACTGAGAACTGGATGAATGACAGAGCTCAGAGGGTTGTGACTAGTGACACAGAGTCTATTTGGAAGCCTGTTGCTAGTGGTGTTCCCCAGGGGTCAGTACTGGGCCTGGTCTTGTTCAACATATTCCCCAATGACCTAGATGAAGGGACAGAGTGTACCCTCAGCAAGGTTGCTGATGATACAAAACTGGGAGGAGTGGCTGACACACCAGAAGGCTGTGCTGCCTTTCAGAGACACCTGGACAGACTGGAGAGGGGAACCTAATGAAGTTCAACAAGGGTAAGTTATATCCCCCCTGCACCTGGGGAGGAATAACCCCATGCACCAGTACGGGTTAGGGTTGACCTAAAGGAAAGCAGCTCCACGGAGAAGGACCTGGAAGTCCTGGTGCACAGCAAGTTAGCCATGAGCCAGCACTGTGCCCTTGTAGCAAAAAGGCCCATGGTACCCCTTGGGATGCATTAAGAAGAGTGTGACCAGCAGATCAAGGGAGGTTCTCCTCCCCCTCTGCTCTGCCCTTGTGAGGCCACATCTGGAGGTAAAGTCTGCACCATCTCTTACCCACTTGTCCCTTGTTTCCCTTTGAGTTCTGGCCTGTTTATGCAATGCACTATGGTGCATGCCTGCCCTGCATTTGGTGATAGACCCTGTTCAGCATTAACTGAGATAAAGGCATTGATGGTGTTGGAAACTGGAATTCAGGTGGCCCAAAGTACATTCCCACTTTAATCATGGATTTCTTGTGTGATCTTGGGTGTGGGTCTTAAGCTAGCCTGTCTGCAAAATGGAAGTAACATATCCTTGCCTTCATGGAACACTGATAATATAGAAATAGCACAGTAATGGGAGTCATATTTATACCTTTAATAGCTGTGTAATACAGCCTGGTCTCTTCCATATGAATCACATTGAATGTCACCCTTTGGATACAACACTGTGCGCAAAACTCTCTGCAATTGCCTGAGTCAGCTTTGCTTGTTTGAATGAATTCCTCTGGATGGTGGATTAAATACAGGCCTTTTTATCAGGCTTCCCTAGGCTTTCTGACAGGGTAGTTAATAGCAGCACACACAAAGCACTAGTAGGTCTTGCATGGCTCTTCTTGTGAAACGGTTGTAATGTTGAAACATTTTCATCACAAGACCTGAGGACTAAGTCTATAGGCTGTTAATAAAATTAACTGAACAGAGTGAAAGGTATCTCAGGGAGGGCAAGACTTCTCCTGGCAAACACGGGTATTTTGCAAGTGATGTGTGCTGTTCTGACAGGGGAACAACAGCAATGAAGGAAAAACTGCCATCAATTTCCAGGTACAGCATGGTCTGGTCCTTGTTCTCTGTCATAGAACACTCTGTCATATCTGTAGCAGATAAAAGTGTCTTGAGTCCCTTCAGTTCTCCCTTCAAAATACTCTCCAGTTTTGTTGGTGTCTTACTGCCAGGAATGAGCCATGTGGAACAGAAAGTTTGCTCCCGCCTCTGCCACACCTAGTGTTTTATTTTCACAGGTCAAGTAACATAAATTACACCAATATTTTGCCTGTGATTTCTTGGGCTGTTGCATTAATGGACATGTATTAAAGCTGAGGAAGAAATGTTTATAGTATGAGTTGTAGGTTCAGGATGTTCTTCTCATTATAGAAATTGTTGTCTGACAGTGCTGGGACAATAAGGTCTACAGTCTCAGAATGAGTTTATTATTCTGCCATTCGGGAGCTTGGATAAATTGTTGTCGGTGGTTTCATCTCAGGAAAATATTACCCTCCTCAAGACACTGTCATCTTCATGCTTGATGTGAGACACAACACATGGAGTCAGAGGAATGCAAAAACACTAGAGGTTGTATGTTGATAGGAATTGAACATGTGACAGCATGGGGCAATCCTCTGGTCTCTACTGGTGTCCTGCATAGGACAGCAAAATTAATTCTGCCCTGCAAGTGCCAGGAAGATGAAGGAGGCATAAGCATTATGAATGAATGAAGAAGGAAAACAAACCACACAGGAACTAAAATCTGTGCTTTTTTTAAATGCCAGTTTCTTAAAATGCCTGAAATCATGCTTTCTGTCTCTGTCTCTCTGTTTTTGTGTACCTCCATTGATTTTACCCTTCCCTACCATCACTAAGTTTTGAGTCTTGGTGTTTTCAGGGGGAATTGAGATCTCAAGAGTGCCTGTCGAGAGGCTTTAAGGTGAAGGAGAGGTCCTGTTCCCCTTACTATGGCAAAATATGAGCTCAGTGCTTATTCAACAGAAAAGCTTCCCTGTGGGAGGGAGAGAAAAAGGGAGAAACTGGATGAATGTCCAGATTGTGGCAGTGCTTCAGTTAAAGATTACATGAAGACACATCTAATTATTATCAATATGCTCCACACTTTTTGCAGCCCATGATCTATTTTTATATCAAACATGAAATATATTCTTGAGCATCGATTAATAAGGTCAGATAAAATGTACATAATTTAGTTGTAAGGCTGTTGGACTGAAAAGATTAAAGTATGAGCTTCTGTATGGGGAAAAGAATGAGAAGAGGAAGAGGAGGTTAACAAGTTATTTTAAGACTTTAGGCCTCATATAAAATATGTTATTTATGTTCATTCTTGATAAGGATGATGAGAATTGTTTACACTACTTACAGGTGCCACACCTCAGTGTTACAAGGACTGCCAGGAAAGTTAAGAAAAAGAGGGTTTCATGGATGAACAGCACCTCTAAAGGTTCAAACCATTCAACTGTGGGGTATGCTAAGGGGCATGTGATCTATGGGCTTGTGCAGCTGTGTAGTGATTTTGAGGGATGTGTGGCATCCAAGTGGTAGACTTTGGAGTCTGAAGAGAGATTTGGATGCTTTTGAACTGTACCTGAAGACTATTCCTGCACAGTTTTGTGGTTTCAGAAAGTTCAGAGAAACAGTTTACCTTTGAAGAGATTTAAAACCAAACTGGCAGGTGTATTTTTTTCATAATTTACCCCAGCCCTCGCAATGCTTTAGGTATTCTGCAGATAGGTAAGAAGGCTATGGGGATGATTCAGCAATCTATTCACATTAGCAGTATCACCAGTAAGGTTTACTCTTCTCCAAGGGATTTATGATCTCCTTAGAAAATATCCAGCTAACGAAAGGAACACAATAAAGTGACACTGTGGGAAAACAGACATGTCTCTCTCAGACAGCATCTTCTGGTTTGATCTCACTTTGCTGTTAATTTTTATATTTATATTTTGTGATTTTTTTTTCACAATGGAAACACAGATCTTCTTAATTAATAAGAGTAGCAGACATAGAAAGAAAAGGAGCTAGCACTTCTTTGCATAGTCAAGAGCTCTTGAAAAACTTGTCCTTGACGTTGTTTTGGATGAACAAAAATGAGATGCATAATCGCTATTAGACACAATTGAGTTGATCTTTCTTTCTATTACACCAATGAAAAGTACATGTCAGAAATTCTTAGCCTTGTACAACTTATTGCCACATATACATATTACTAAATAGCTGAGCATCGTCTTCTTGACTTCACTATCTATCACTGAGGGCGTTGAAACATCTGAGGTAGTCCACAATAGTTTTTGCATGATGAAGAAAAAACCCTTCCTGATGATGTAAAATCTCTGTCAGACACAGTAGTAGTGTATGATGCTCTGAATCACCACAGCACAGCTGGAGAACTCATACTGGCTTAGCAGGGACACGTAGTTGTTCTCCTAAGAATAAGATGATTCTTACAACCTCTGAATAAACCACCTATTGCAGGGTTGTGGGGTGATTATGGCAATTTAGATCAAACTGTTAACTTTGCAAATCCTCTTGGAGCTTTTGAATCATCTTTATATGCAGCCAGAAATTGCCCTCTGAGTATCCAAGGGTGGGAAGGTTGGGGATCAATCTTCTTGACCTTGTGATGCACACACCAAAAGTCTTTGAGGGGCCAATAGATAAAGGACATGTGCCACAGATCATAGAAAGACAGAAGAAGTAGGAGATGGCAGCAGGTCCTTGTATGTGGGGTAAAGGTGGGCAAAAATTATGGCAGGGTCTCAGAGATGTTTGGTTTGAAGGCATCTCTTAGCTTACTTTATTTTCCAGCTGAAGAAAAAGGCTGTGGTTATCTATCAGTACTATCACTGCCACAGCTGTGTGACAGACACAAAGTATCTTGCCATGAGAGCCATTTCTGAATTGCAGATCAGTGCCAAGGGGAAATATTGGAGTCACAGGGTGGCTGAAAGACAGACTTGCCTATCTGCTGCTATTGTCCTCAAAGCTGATTCATGATTATATGTAAACAAGGAAGAAAGTAAACTGGGTTTCCCCAACAGCAAAAGATCAGTCTAGCCTGAAGAATTTAAATGCAAGTCTGGTCCTGAAGATCCATTTGCAAACTTTCTTTAAGAGTTTGCCATCGTTCAGAACTGCTGTCTTGGCAGGAGTTACACGGAACAAAACTTGTGTTCTTGTCTTCCCACCTGAATAATCTCTGAGATCAGTAGTGCAGCAGCCTGATATTGAGTCAATAGGTAAAGAAACCAAGATACTTCAAATGGTTGACTCAGCTCAAACATCTTAAAAGCTGTAGCTGAAACAGCTGGGTCTGTGACATTACAGAGCTGTCAGTCATATACTGTTCAGTTCTGGGCACAAAGTTTTTCTTGGTCTTACGACAATTCAACCCTTGATTCTTTTGGCAGCCAGCCAGGCAGACCACAGCAAGATGGGGGGAAGTGGGGGGGTGGGGATGGGGAGGGTGTCTGAAGCTGGTTGCATGCCTGCCAGATGGGTACTAGGGTATTTTGGAAGGCAGATGAGGATGGTACTGTGTGGAACTGCTCAGGGAAAGAGTGGATATATGACTGGAGGTGCTAGGATATCAGAGCAGAGGTCTCTGCTTTTTGACCAGTAAGTGGGTAGAGCAGGAACAGAGTACTAGCTGTGGAAGACACAATGCAAATATAGCTGCCTCATTTGGCAATGATGGGAGGTGGGACTATATAGTGGGAACTGAGAACAGGCACAGCATGGCTGGGGTCTTTTCTCTCAGCTAAAGCCCAACCACAGGCGAGTGCAGCAGCACCCTCCGGAGTTAGGGCCTGGCATAAGCCCGTTAAGAGCTGCTGTTCATGGGAGCACTGAAAATAACCCCGGGGGCTGGCTCCACAGCTCCCATCAGTCACAGATGAAACTCTGTTTATGTCTTCCTCCACAACCAAAGGAGCAGTGATTAACAAACATTTCTAGTGCCACAGACTAGATTTGCCGTTAATTAAAAAAGTGGTTGGAGATGAAATAAAAGTTATCTGGCTCCCCCTGTGCCTATTCTCTGCCTTTGCTGTGTTCTCACTCTCTTGCTGACAGTCTTCATGCCCTGACTCTCAGCAGTGATACAACGGTTATTTGATTATGCAAGGATTGTTTTGTCTTACAGGACAAACATTATCCCCTGGGAAACGTAGGAGCAGCTAGCACTGCAAGCTCATGCTGGCATGACTGCAGTTCATGGCCTCCATCAAGTCCCAGGTGATGGAACCGTGTGTGTGCATGTGCGCGCTCTCATACAGTGGCTGGGCAGGAGGAATCTGTGTTTGAACATGAAAAAGTAAAGTTGTGAGCCCTCCTGCTTTGTGAAGCTAAAAAGAAAAAAAGAAAAAAAAAGAAAAAAAAAAAGAGAGAGAGAAACTCAGAAAAAGGTGGCAATTTTTCTTTTT
>JANIJG010018517.1:0-15753 GCA_024611175.1 Megaceryle torquata | reverse complement strand
TCTCCAACTTGGTGAGTAGGATGTTGTGGGGGACTGTGTCAAAGGCCTTGCAGAAGTCCAGATAGATCACATCCACAAGTCACCCCTTATCCACTGATGCAGTCACTCTGTCAGTGAGGAACAAAGTCCTGTGACAAAATTTGCATTTGACCTGTGATCAAAGTCTTTGCAGTATACTACCCCTATTATTCTCCTGGGTGTAGTGAGCTGTATTTTAACGTTGCTTTATAGGGGAAAACACCTGTTTTAGAAATATGCAAGTTATAATATAAAAAGGTTTGTGCATTATGAAACGCACACATACATAGCTATAAACATATATATATGCAACAAAAGCACCTTTAAGAGTCATTTCCAGAAGTATTTCCTGTAATGTTTTGTCAAATTACTCAGAGAATTGAATCTTAAAGCTGAAAAAGAGTGCACACATACTTTGGTGTCTTACTTTTAAGACTCATTTTACCTGATCAAACTTCAAGTTTGTACTATCATTAACTCGTGACTTGAAAGCTGACATGTGTGACATGTAGTTTTACATGTATTTATGCAAAGTGAATTTAAAAATTTTTTTAATATTGATCAGTTTGCTGCTCTGTTAATGCTGCTACCATGGGGATGAAGTTTTGTCTGTAATCTGTTTACTCTTCTGTGACAGGCACAGTTCTCAGCAGAACTATTTTCAGTTAGTTTGTCTTAATTTGAAAAAAGGGCTTGTCTCATAAGTTCTTATTTATATTTTATTAAAAACTCAGCATTAGAAAAAGTTATATTAGAAGTCTGTTTTAATGATGGGAATGATGCCTTTGGAATTCGTCTGTTCTTACAGATTTATTAAGAAGGCTATTTGTGTGTTCTCTAAGGGTTTTATTTACTGGCCTTTCTGAACTGAGATCTTGACATAGAGACTTAAATGAAGAAATGTATCTTTATTATTTTATCTTGAAAGTTCAGGTGGGATTGCCTAGACTGGCTGAGGAATTTTCTAACGTAGTGTAAATACTGTTAATGTATTTACATTGTGAGCGTTTTGCTATTTGAACATCTTTATTTCACGTAAAGGACTATTTGAAATGCCTTTTAGTGAGAAAATCAGAGTGAATGAAGCCGTAGTGCCTGGAAGCAAATATTTTTTTCTTTCTTCTTGTACTGCTTTTCCCTACCTTCATACCCCTGATCCCTGTGATTTATAGCTAATGATAGATTTACTTCTCTTCCTATGTTGTTATGTATGTAAAATTACATCAAACAGGAGTATTAAGGCTGTCAGTTCTTCCAGGTGTTTTGCCATACTACCTTATGCTATTTCATATTTATGCCTAATTAGAAGTAAGGTGTTCAGTTTTTCTTTGAAAAATTAATAGTGTAAAATTAGGTGTAAACTCTACATCTATCCGTAGCAGTTTTACAGTTTTGTAGGCATGCCTCTTTATTTCTGTTGCATCTGTATGAAAATGGTTACAGCATAACCAAAGTGATGCACAACTCTCAAAACATACCTGGGAGCACTCTCCTAATCTTGTCACTCTTGCTTTAAAGTGTTACTTTTAACCTGAGCATTGTTACAAGGTTAGAAAATCTAAACTGCTGCTTCTAAAACATTTGCATGTGTCTGTGAGGTCTGCTTTCCTCCTTCTGTCTGCATTTATGAAATATGATAGAAAATGTCATGCTAGCAAGAATGCCAGTTGAAGTGTTAACAGCATCTTTGGAACAGGCTGCCTAGAGAGGTTGTGGAGTCTCCTTCTCTGGAAACTTGCAGAACCTGGATGGTTGGTCATGGTGATCTTAGACGTCTTTTCCAAGTGTGACAAGTCTGTGATTCTGTGATGGGATCCTGCGCAGCCTGCCCTAAATGAACCTGCTCTAGAAGGGGGATTGGACTAGATGATCCGCCAAGATCCCTTCCAACCCCTACCATTCTGTCATTTTAGTATCCAATAAAGAAATGTGAATTTTTACTAAATGCCACTGCTCTGAACTTCATGGGTTGCACAGGAAGTTTGAGGAAAATGTCTTTTTTTTTCCTAATGTAGGCTTTTTTTCAAGTGAAAAGCCTCTAGACCATGGAAAGCTACCTGAAGGATTACTTAACATCAGTTTTTCATCTAATTACAGTGTAAATTTAGCATGAAGAATTGTTGTGGTTTGTTGTTTTATTTTATTTTATGTTATGGGGTTTTTTTGTTTGGTTTTTGTTGGTTTTGTTGTTGGTTTTGTTGTGGGTTTTGTGGTTTTTGTTGTTGTTTTTTTGGGGGGGAAGTTACTTAACGTCGATTGATAAATAGGGTTCTGGAGAAAAAAAAAGATAATTTGTGAAGGACTGTATCTGTCCTTCAAGTTAAGGCATGTAAGTTGGCCCCAAAACTGTGTCATTATTTAAAAGCACTGCTTAGTCCTCTTGTCTCTCCTAATGTGGATTAAATTTAATGTTCCTAATACTTTGAAAACAAAACAATAACCAAAACTTTAGAAAGCCATTGCAAATGCCTATTCAGTCTTTCCTTATGTGAATATCCTAAAAAAGAGAAAAAATCAAACAAACCAACCTATTTTTATTTTTAAATCCCTTGAAACAATTTTGTTTTTCAAGGTTTTGCCCTCATTTTAGCTTCAGAATGATATTTACATATATATCTGCTATAATAAATGTTGCTTAGCTATTGTAACTGGCTCATACTTGCAATTGTTCCTAATGAGAACAACTTGCAGTGGCTTATAAACAATTTCTAGTGACTGCTATGTAGTTGGCTGGCAGCAATGCTGTATTAAAGCACAGGAGATCTTTTCTTACTTAATAGTAAACTGTCATCTTAGATCTCGGATAAAATTTCTACTCTGTGCCTATCACAGTTTCAAAACTCAAAGGCAGGGGTTTTAAATGACTTTTCTGCTAGGAAACTTTGATTGTAGTTCAGAGTTTTGAAAATTAGGAAAGAGATGCTCTGGTTAGTGCAGCGTAATTGAAAATATTTTGTTGTTGTTTTGAGAAGAGTAACCAGGTTTTGTTAGTGGGTGGTTTAATTAATTTTGCTGTTACCACCTGCAGTAGAATAGGTTAATCCAAATGCAATGATCTTATTTAATGAACGGCAAGGAAATGAAGTTAATGTAAAGAGTTTAATATAGGTAAAGGAGAGGGGGAAGACATCCAGATTAGTTTTTTTTTTTTCTTTCTACGTTTCATGTATCATTAAGATATGTCCTTCAGAACATATTTTGATTAGCAGCATGTTATCAGTATCAGCATGGATATGCTGATGGGAAGCAACATAATGATGTGAAGCCAAGGTAATGGGTTCCATAGGTTATGTCCTCTTGAAAATTTAAAGCTGAACATAAACTAGCAATTTTAAAATACTGCATCATCTGTTCTGAGTACAGACTTTAAACAGAATTCCTGCAGTTCAGTGAAAGAGAGATGGTAGTATAGCACTAGTCTGGCAATGCATTGTCTGCCCTCTTCAAAATAGCCCTTTTCCTCCTCATGGAAGTAAGAAAGCATGCTCAAGGAGACAGTTGGGTAAAGCTACAAGAACTGTCTTTATTACTTTGAGGAAGTTCGAGAGTCTTGTCTGCTTTCAATTTTCAGCATAGCAGGGGCATCTTGCCAAGTGTTACACATCATCTTTAACTTTCTGGGGCCAGTTTTTCCAAACTGGTTTATAGCTGCCATTGCCCTTTTGATCTAAGTTATTTAGCATATGCATTTCTTCATCTACAGAATTACTAGTTATAATGAAATCAATAGGGCAAAGTCATAATAAAGTCCAAGATAACCAGCCCGCTATGTTATCTCAATGCTGGATAGGCAGACTTATGAAATATTTGGGATCCTTTTACTTATTTATTTTTATTTAAACAGTGCAAGTGGCTTGTGAAGAGACAGAAGCCTCAAGATCATGTGGGTCCAAACTTAGGAGTTTTACAATGGATGTACTACAGGACACCTAAATATTTATGATGCGCTGGGCATTTTTTTTTTTTTTCCAATCTGTTTATTGAGATCACCTTTCATATTCCCACACTGACACAGACAGGACGGGAGATAGTCATGGAGGATAGAAACACAGATGTAGGTCCCAGCTTGATTTTGGAATGGCAGGTTAATTGTGGTGGACTTAATTTTCCCTAATAGATAAAGCATGGTATTTAGGGGAAAACCTTCATTTAACATGGCACATTTAAGACTGCTTATCAGGGGAAAGGCAGCATTATTGAACTGTCCTGTTGCAGAGGGGGTAATTTCTTTTTCCATGTGTGAAGAACCTACTGTGTCCCAATGAGTGTCAGGGGGAAGCAGAGCTTTTGGTTTCTTTTGAGTGGTACACCACATTTGAGATGAGTGACACTTTCATATTTGTTAATAGTAATGATTCTCTTTTGTTGTATTTAAATACAGGACTGTCAGTTTGATGCTGGACAATCACTTTAAGAGTATGTTTGCTTTATGAAAGCATTAAAATTGCAGAAACAAATAGTTTATACTACTAGTTGTAGTTCTATACCAACTTCCAAAATCCCGTCGGAATGTGAAGAGGTCCCAAGCAAATGGTGTAGTTGTAAAAGTGCATTTGTGAAACTGACTGGTTTTGCTTACCAATGGTAAATTACACATCTGTGCCCTAAATACTACATTTGGAAATGAGGTCGGATGATGTGAAGGGATTTCTGTCCCCATGTTGGCAGCTAATAGTCCGGTTGATAAATGGCAGGAAGGAAACTGATGTAAAAATAACACAAGGTTAAGTTGGTAGAGCACTGTTTCTACCATCACACCTTGTCATTTTAAATAAGCTGTTGCTAGTTATTAGGCAAGTCAGATTCTCTTCTGCTCTCTTCTAATTTGTTTTATTATATTCTGCAGGGTGTTATTTAATGGGAGATGCAAGGTTAAATATAAGCCAGTACATCTCCATTTCTTTTAATTTTTGGTCACCGTGTGAAACCATAACTTTGAGGAGAAAAGGAAAACAGATGTGCATACAATGAAAATAATTGAATGGACTACTTAGTTTGGCATTCTCTGTATTTGCATACTCTACACACTAAAGCCACAGACTTGCAGAAGCAGCCTCTCTGCAGTCATGTTGGACACTGAAAAAGTTCCTACATGTAGTGTGACAAACGTCCAGTGCTTTGGGGTGGAGGGGGTCAGGGAGAAGCCACTGCAGAGGAAAATGGAAGGCCTTGAGGGCTGAGCGGGCTGGATTAATTTTCAGTTTTGGAACTAATGCTAAATGGATTCATTTCTCTTGAATCTTTTTATGAGGACTTGCTCCTAAATTGAAGTGATTATTGTTAAACTAAATAGAGCTGCAGCACACTCCTGAGAATATTATAAGTCTCCTTCTGACCTCCCTGTTAACTGAGCTTTTATTTTAAATCTTTGAAGCCTGGTTTAAAAATCAAACTCTGCAGTGAAATTATTCAAGAGGGTTGGCCTTTTCACCAAGTAGTTTAGGAGTAAATTCACAGTAATATTTTGCAGAGACTAAAATATTTCAAGTGAAGGTCCTAAATTTCCAAGTACTCCTGGGCATTTATCTTCCTGTTGTAATTGAAAAGAGTGAGATCTTGGCAACGATAAGGCTCTTGGTTGTTGTGTGATCTTATTGCCAAGGATTTTTTATATAAACTGGAAATATTAGTAGTTGGGTTTTTTTTTTTCCTTCCCACAAAGAAATCCCCGTGAAACAGTTTTCCTTGAAGTCTCATAAATCCCTGCATAACACCTTATCAGCTCCATTATCAGAACTATTTAGTTATTTAGTTCCTTTTTTAACCTCATAAGAATGTAATTTGCTGCACCGTTTATCCTCCAGTTTAAGATTTGTGCAATTTATATGCAATTTTCAAGCCTTCCTTCCACAGTTTTACATTAGTCTGATACTTAAGGGAAAAGCTTTCCCAGATGCTAAAACAGAAATTTTGTGCATGCTCTGCTCTGATAGAAAGGTGGTGGGATTTGTAAGGTACTTACCCTTGTGCAATAATATTGTGACTCCCATTTTAAATTTAAGACAGAAAATACATTGCTTTCAGTGAGTTACGAGAAAAATAATAGTATTTACTGTTTTGTATTTGACAACCATACCCCCGAACATGCCTTAGAAGGAGAATTAAGTTATGTTTTCACAACTTTATAGTTTGGATTGCTGTAGTAATAGAATGTTCCATCTTTGCACTTAGTTCTCTGCTTCCTCCTTTGGTCCCTTCTTATGTTTTAATTAGAGCCAGCTGCAACTTTTTTCCTCTTGCTGTCTTTGTGTCTCTCATTGAGCTTGTAGGCATTTCACCTATGGTCAATCCATCATTTTTAGTTAGTGTTTACACAGAGGAGCAGCTTGGCTGTCTGTAATGACAGCAGGGGAAAAAATATCACTCTGATTCACACAGTCATGTCGTAATTCAGTATGCTACTTTTATTGGATGCAAAAAAATTATATCTCACTTTACTTGACCCAAAAATGGCAATTAAATGGATGGGCTAGGGTATCCTTTTAACTACTTCTGTCTTGTCTGGTTTAATTTATTCCTAATATATGTGTAATGTTTTAATGCTTACTTTTTAATTGGAAAACCTGTGGAAGTTGTGTACACAAGTCTTTGGATTGCATTGTATAGCACTCAGCATAGTAGGGTGCTGTCTGTGAACGGAGTGTCTTGTTGCTATAGTAATAAAAATAATAATAATGCATTTTGGCATGTGCAGAAGGTGACAATTTCTTTCTAAAATTAGAGCTATGCATTAATACGAAATTTCTGAAGTGACTTTGTGGCCAAAGGATTAGCTGCTTTTTTGTTTGGTTGCATTTAACTCTGTTCTTTGACATTCCCATTTTTAACACAGCTTGCTTAAAGATCTATAGAGCAAAATTTCTTTGAATGAAGAATTTTGTAAGTGTGTGTTTTTCAATGGCTAAGCTGTCCAGCATCTCTGTAGACTCTGCATCTCCCTCCCCCAGTAATCTAGGATTTCTGGGGTACTTTTGCAATCTCTGTGCCAGAATCAGCCTAAGAATGTAGATGAGCAAGTTCAGCATGGATCCACTTGGAGGACTACCAGAAAAGAAAACTTATTGGGAATGGGGTGGATTATGAAGGAAAATCAAGGTGCACCAGAACTTCATGTGAGAATGTTATGTTGTCTCCCTGACAGTCAAAATTTCTAATGCATTTTGGTCTTGCATTTTAAGGAAAGGAAAAGAGAAGGAAAGGAAAGGCAAAGACCTTGTAACCATCAACTAAATGTTTCCCAAGGCTGTTGAGTGTACGAGGTGATGTGTACATGACTGAGATAGCAATTCCGTGTTCAGTCATTCACTGTTTCTTACTACAAAATAAAACAACAAAAACCCCTGTTACTGCTATCAGTTTGTAACAGCACACCTTTATGTAGGAGATCATTAGATTCTCTGCTACCTCGAATTCCCATGTGCTGTTAGTATGTTGTTTGCTTTCTTACTTGAGCTATGTCCCTTGGAAAAGGTCATGTCTGCAGTGGTTTTGGAAATTATATTTATTTTCCACAAGTGTGCAGCTTCAAAACAGCTTAGCTACTTGCATCAGACTCTTCCTGTCCAGGGAAAAATAGCTTCAAAAATAGAATCTAGGTATATGGAGTAGCTGGCGTATGAGTTTGTGGTTTTGTAACTTGTGGCTTTAACATAAAAATATTGTAGTTTTTCATTAGCTGTTACTTACTTCAGCATACTCTGAAATTGCCCCTCATTTCACCACCCTGGTGGATCACGGTCTCCAGCATTTTTAAACTACTTTGTTACATTAGTTACCTTTTAAATGGAATATATGTCTCTTTGGTATAGCAGGGTATTAACCTAATGTCTGTAGCATTGAGTAATTTTTGCTTCATTTATCAGTACAATGGCATGCTCTTTCATGCTTTCCATATGTCAAAGAAGGGGAATGGCAGTATTCAGCAGGCTGTGTTTTCACTGCAGGAAAAGATTATGTTGCCATTTGGTCAACTCCTAGAAAGGACTAGGTAGTTTCCAAGTGTACTAGCAAGCTGACATAAACTGTGGGCTCTTTCTGAGTCATTCTCCTGGAAAGTACCAGCTGTGTGTTCCCCAGGATTTTCGTATGTTAGCTATATGTGGTGAACACCAAAAACTCCTGCCTTCCCTCCACGGCATGGGCCTACTTTGAGTGATTTCCCCAGGGATGCCCAGACAGAGGAGGGAGCTGAGTTTGTGCACCAAAAATATCAGAGTAGTATCATATAATGTATGCCTGAGGTAGAGGTTGTATCTGGCTGGCTTAACACAAAAAAGCCACAGGCTGGCTGTTCTTGCAGACTATCTGTCATTTCAGCCTTTTCAGTACATGAAAAGGTGTGTATCTTCTCCATGAACACTTAATCTCTGAGACAGTCCTGTGTTTACAATTGCACAGTACTGCAAAGCATCTGAGCAAGCAGCTGGTGTACCTAGGCATCTTTCTGCTCCCTAGCCTCTGCTGCGGGCATTTCTGATTTGCCTGTTTGGGCTTTAAATTGAGAAAGAATGTGGTGCCTGCCAGAAAAGGAAGGCAAAGCAAGATGAGGTTCTTACCAAGTGACACAAGACTGGTTGGGACTTGGCACAGACAGAACTTTTGAGCTTGGTCTCACCTGTGCAGAGACTTTGTCTCTACCTTGCATTTACCAGCAGGATTAAGACCACTCCTCCTAGCCTTGAGAAGTTAGATAGTTCTTGAACAAAAACTACCATGGCACTGGGTGGTTTCCTAAGGGTGTTACTGTGGTAACATCCGTCCAGAGGATAAGCCGGCAGCAGCTTGGGACTGACTGATCGGGACCAGCTGTGACAGTGGGTGTAGTGCACATTCTCTGTGCGTATCACTGTTTTTCCAGGGAAGAGAGGTCTCGGCTGTGCTGCTGTGTAGCACATGCTGCCTGACATGGTGATGATGGGTTGGGATTTTCTTCAGTTTTGTTTCAGATCTTTCACTCTTACCAGTCTTCGTCTCATTTCTTTCTTTGGAATTGAAGAGGCTGTGGGCTATTGAGTTCTATACAGAAAGTTGTTGCTCTCCTACTCCTGTCTTGCAGTGGAAACAATTTCTATTTCATTGGTTAAAATTGTCTTCCCAGTGGTCATACATTGGACAGCTTCAAAATGTTGCATTAGTGTATCTAGACACTTAATTTGAGTACTGGTAACAAATGTCAGGCAAGGCAGCAGCTGTGCCTGTGAGCCCTGTATCTATGCATCGGTGAATTTCTTTTGGAAGCAGATAATTGCAAGGATTTTAAACAAAGAATGCAATTATTTAACCTTTGACGGTTTTTATATCTCCACCAAAAGTTAATGCCACTGCACTACACGCTGTGGTCCGGTATTGTCACTTTTCTGTTAAGCACTAGGTCTTCTTGAGCTTCTTGATATTACCTAATCCTCATTTAAATCTGAGCAGTATTGCACTCTGAAGCTGATTTGCGTCTTCCTCTTTCAGCCTTTCTTTTATAAGAAATCAATGTTAATATGTAACAATTGGACATCTACAGCTATTTCACTTTGTTAATTGAGTTATGAAAAGCTTAAAAGGTAAGTTTAGTACATCACTGTTAAAGCTACTGATGTCTTACAAAATGCTGCACTCTTAATATGGAGGTCTAGCAGTACATTACTTGCATGCAGTGATATCTCTAATTGGAAACACATAGGATGCAGGAGGATTCTAAGACTATAACAAATAATAATATATTATTTTTTAAGTCTGTGGGATTTTTTTTTTTTATTGACAGTCCTTTGGGTTGAAGCTGGAAATAAAATGCAAAATGTTGAAATATTTCTCATTGGTTCAGAGGGCTGTATTCAGTGCTAATCGCACATCACATTCCTTGAGTGCTGAAGTGCTCCCAGTTGGCAATTCTCGTGAGATAAATTCCAACAGTAAATCGGTGCTAACAAAGCTCAACTACCTGTTCCATTCAGTAGCTCCATCTTTAGGGGAGAGATAGGGGCATGATCGCCAGCGCAACTTGCAGTAATGACAGTGTGTCAGTAGGTTGCTAATACGTACATAAAGAGATGATTCCTCAGAGTGGTGGCTAAGGGTGCCCCAGAGAGTCCTTTTCAGTAAGTTTGCACAGTTAAGCTGGTGTCTTTCAAGAGGTAGAGCTTCCTGTTGAAATACAGTGCCCTTCCACTCTAATGCACAAGTGGTAGCTGGAGAGTACTGAGTGCCCAAATATATAGACCTGCATAGGACAGGGACAAGTTATAAAGATGGAGTGGAATCCCAGGAGTGTTTGGGATGGAATGACTTTTAGTTTAATTTAGTACCAACCTTGAGCTGCGTGTGGTTTTGTGTTCTGAAGAGAGAAGTCTTTCCCTGGTGGCTGGTGCATCACTTTGCAGAGAACCTGTCTCGCTTTACAGCTTTTTTACACGCTTTCTTTCCCTGGAAAGATGTTTTCAGTCATAGCTTTGCTATTGTTGAACTATTTAGCACCAATATAATGTGAACTTTTATTTTTAGTTTAATCTGAAAATAAAGTTTTGGGTTTGATAAGAGAATTAACTCCCTTTTTCTCCCCCAATTCCCCTCCTGTCAAGCTCACTTTCATCAGCACTGCAAAGGGCAGGGGGGGGAAAAAGCATGTCTTTGATCCCTGTTGTTACACTGAGAATTTATGTTTTTGTAATTGTATTTCTATTTGTAACACTGTTCTAACACCTAGCAATTGCTCTGGTTCCCTTCACATTAATCAAATGCATATTGTCATGAATGTATTGAATTTACTGGATTGCCTTCCAGCTCAAGTAATACTGCTCCATGATTGTGATAACATGAAAAAAGCCTCTTTTTTTTTAATCCTTCTGTCTTACATTAGCCTTGTTAAAAGAACAGGGAAAGAAGAGCAAGGCTGGTTTTCGCTGTATTTGGATGTTAAAATCTGACCCCTTACAGAACAAGGGGAGAAGATATTTCTGAAATCACAGCACATCCATGATGGAAAAAGCTGTGTCATCACCTCTTTTTATGCAAAGGGAGTTTTCAGCTCTGGCATCTTACAGATAAAATACTACCATAGCAGCACAGAAATAAAGAGGTAACAGTGGAGTAAAAACCATTACTGGCTTTACAGGTTGAGCTGTACTTAGAAATACTCAGTGACATATGGCACACTACAGAGTACAAGTGCCTGAGGATTTCAGTAAAACTAATTTTCAACAAGCAGACACTTGTGTTCTGCAATACCTTCAGTTTGTACTGCTCTTGGTGAGCTGCTGGTGGGTTAGGGAGTATATACAATTAGACAAAGCTAATTTCAGAAAGCACCGTTTTAATTTGACATGTTGATTTTAATTCCCCGTACAAAAGCAGTTCCACGATACAAACAGTATCAGTGGCATTAGTTCATGTGGCCTTGTTTTAGAAATCAGTGTAGCAAAACTATAAAAGTGTAGTAAATTCAGATGTTTTAAGAGTATCGTCATGTATTTGGCTTCTTTCAATTATACCATGAACCTTGATTTAGCAATAATACAGAAATATATTTTAATTTTAAAGAACACACAAGATTAATAAAATCAACATAAGTCCTTAATTTATTTAGTATGGTCTTTGGTGTGGGACAGTTTTATTAAGGCTAAACTGGAAGAGCCATTTCTGAAATACTGTAGGAAGTTGGTTTTTGAAACTTAATTTTCCTGCTGTGTTGAGATTGTGTAGCATGTTTAGGAGTAGTTCTGAGCAATGCTGTTCTTAAATGTCAGGAGAGAGAAGCTGAAAACCATACCCCCACCTCTTAGTTTCTCAGCTTTGCTAAGCAGTCTGGAACACTTGTAAGTCTAGGAAAAACTTCTGAGATTTTGGAAGCATTCAAGCTACTTTTAATACCTGTCTTCAGGTGGTGTGTTAAGTATAACACTGAAAACTTTCTTCCATATGATACTTGAAGAACGTAAGAGGTCATATTTATTTGAACTGTGGTAATATTCCTAATCCATTCAATTTTTTTTTTTTTTTTTTTTTTAATCTCTTAGTGCTGGCCCCAAAGGTGATAACATCTATGAATGGAGATCAACCATTCTAGGACCTCCAGGTTCAGTCTATGAGGGAGGTGTTTTCTTCCTTGACATCACATTTACACCAGAATATCCTTTCAAGCCTCCAAAGGTAAGAGACCTGTAGCTGATGTCTTAAGTCATGAACGCTCAACAGAGCATCAAGTAGCAAGCAGTGGTAATGGAATGCAGCCCATTTGAAAGCTTTAAGAACAAGCTTAAGCTCATTTTATATTACATTACAGTTCTATTAGCTAATGGTAACAGCTTTTTCAATCCTCTTGATCACTATTTTAAAGCTTGTTTTCTATTTCCCTGTTTCTGTTTATAAAAGGTCCTAAGCAATTAGCACAATTGGACAGGACTCAGAAACTGAAAAGTAAATAAACTTGGGTAAAGGAGAAAGGATGCAAATAGTTGTTTTTCAGACCACTCGGTTACCACAAGCATAATAGTTATGTGTGCTTTGGCCACAGGAGTAGTATATAATTTTTCAGTTTTGTTGGGTGCTTGTTTTGTTCACCTACTTGGACAGTCACAAACTTTTTCTATAGGTGCGTTGTATTTGTGAAGCTCTTATATTCCAGTGTTGTTGTGTTCCAGTGCTACAAGGCAAATACCAGGGCAAGTGAATGTTATCTTGTGGTTCACATACTTGGCCAGAGGAAGAGTGCTGGGCTCTAAGAAGAGGTGGTTGTGTATACACCTCATGATTGCCTTGTATCCAAAAGCATTTATGTGCATGTTTAGCTTGCTGCTATAAAATCATTGCACTGATGAGATAAATGCCACTAACTGCCCCATCTTCAGACATTAGTCTAGTCTGCAGTAGAAGGGATTTGCAATAGTTCAGACCATCAGTCCATCTTAGAAGAGACAATGCTAATTGGTCATACCAGACAAATTAATACAAACTTTCCAAATTAAGTAAAATTGTTTGACTCTTCTTTCTAGCATAACTTCAGGCTTTCTGGTAGTATCAACAGAACCTTAAATTCTACCCCAAAGGTAGGGCTTTAATTCATGGGCATCATGGTCTACCTTGGGACATCCCTAGTGATTTCCTGCTGACACCTGTCCATCCCTCTTTGGAGGTTCTCTAGCAGCACAGGTGTTCTTCTGTGTCTTTTGTTAAGAATTTAATTCATTCCGGAAGAGTTTTTAATTTAATTTTGGTTTAATTAGTTAACATTGGATAACTTATTGTCCAACTGACTAGATGCACTATCTTACATCATGAGCCCAGTAAGCATTTAAAGAGGAAGCTTTTACCTTCCCATGTGTGACCTTTGCTTTATATGCTACAGGTCAGAAGCATTTATCATCCCAGACTTGTCCAGCCCGATGCCTTACAAGACCATGGTATAACTACCAGTGGTATTGAGACATCCCTATATGCCAAGTTCCCTGACGCACAACCAAAGATACAGTTTTGTCATTCCAGCTCAGCTCTGCTTTCTGCTCTGCACTTCTGACAGAGATCTCTTTGCCTTTATCGTTGGATCTAAAGCCTCACCCAGGTGAAAAGAAAGGTGGGAACAGGCACCACTTAGTGAGACCTTAAAAGACTAGTTTAGTGGAGATTCAGTGTATTGTAGTAGAATTGCATTTGAGTCTTTTATTTACCAGAGTGCAAGCTGTTTTACAAACCACATATATGTATAGAAATAAAATGTATAGAACTTCAGTTTCATTTACATGAGATATAGGAGAAAGCATAGCACTGCTCTAATAGAATGTACTTGTGCTGCTTGGGTACTTGAAGTTTAAATGAAGAAACCTTCATGATGAGAACCAGACTCTTACAGCAGCTCCTGTGTTAACATCTGTGCTAGTGTTAACCAATGATAATATGGAGAATACAATTATCATATTGCTCCTGCTTTATTCCCACTAGTTTGTTGACTTCACATTGCCCAACTGCTTGCAGTGACTGATAAATATTGTTTGTGGGTCATCTGGAAGTGGTAGGACTAATGTAATTACCATAGCTTTCCTGTATTTGTCTTGTAGCACAAGACATAATAAAGAAACAGCTAGTGGAAACAAAACCCACTGTATCATTTTGATGAGCACTAGTAGCGCAGTGGAATGATTGAAGGCAATTTCAAAAGCCCTGACCTCTGAAAAGATTAAGCTCTCTAGAGTAAAAGGACTAGTTTCCTTTGAATCTTCCTTGGTAAGCCTTGCAAGACCCATGGAAGAAACTTCTACTGCCTCTTTCAGTCCTTGGTAATTCCTACGAGGACTTACCTGGGTAATTCATGCTGTCCCATGATGCAGTGCCTATAGTAGAAAACATTTCATAACTTGAAAATGAAATGTCATTAAAGGATTTACCTTCTTAAATAAAGTGAGGTGAAACTGGTCATCCTGGCAGGCTTCCAAGCCCATAGGAATCTGCATGAGAGAAGGTGTTGAGGCATAGCCACTCTTGACAAATGCTGTGTGGTGGATGAGCATCCTAGAGATGAGTGATGAAGGATGTACAGGTGCAGCCTTTGAGGACTGGGTCTAGCTCCAGCTGACGGTCAGATTCAGTATGTTGGAACAAACTTTTCGGGGGAGTACGTTGCTACAGGGGAGCCAGAGGACTCTGTTAGAAGTGATACTAACAGATTCCCGGAAGGATGTAAAAAAGGGACTAAGCTACTGTACTTGATGCTGCAGAAATTGAAGGATTTAAAATTTGACTTGGAAATGCATTGTATAGTACAAGGAACTTCAGTGGGAGTAATCTGATACAGGGACACGCACTCTCTCCTGTCCTAAATATGTATAATGGTGTTATTTTACATTTCTTAAGCATTCAGTACAGTACTTTGAGGATGTTAGTGTTCATCTATTCTCTGCTTTTATGTTTTCTCATATTGTGTCATATTCTGGTTTTGCCTTTGTTTCAGATAGCAACTGAGTTGGGCACATGCTGGGTGGATCTGGGATCAGGAGAATCCAATAAATAAAATATAATTAGAATTTAGGAGTTCAGTACTTAGTCCTTGAGCTGATTGCTATTCTTTTGTTGAGTTAGATTTCATTTATTGAGGTGAAAACAGTAGATTATGTTGACCTGGTGTGTGCTTTCATCATTTGTATTAAGAACCTCTAACCACTTCCTTCCCCCCGACTCTTATTGTGCTGCTTGTGTAAATTAACCTCTGCTATCACCTCAGGGTAAGGTTGAGATTAGCTTCTTTTATGTCTTTTCAAAAGCTGTGCTTAACTCTATGTAGTTACTACATTAATGTAATCTCAGGTGGGACATTTCCAAAGGGTTGTTCAGTTACACGATACTTTCCTGCTATTCCACATGCTGTTCTCTTGACCCTGAATACATTGTACTACCTTCTAAGTCTCTTGGGTTTAGTCTGAATCTGCTAGGTTTGTGAAATATTTTTTTTTCCCCTCTTTCAGGTGTGTAATGAACATTTACTTTAAATACTTGTGTTTAAGTGGGCCTCTGATTCCTCCCCCTCTCCCAGCTTCTTTTGGGTTCCCTGCACGGCTGGCTTTTGTACCATCAGCAGAAATCGTAAATGGCAAACAGCTGGACTACATGTATCTAACACCATCCCAGCTATGACTTGCTGAAAACGAAGTAAAAACAAATTTAGATTTCCCCCCCCCCCCCCCCCCCCCCCCCCCTCCCCACTTGACACACCCATTCTCTGGTCCACTCTATGGTCTCGTCGTCTCTGTGAACACCTATTACCAC
>JANIJG010018511.1:0-12216 GCA_024611175.1 Megaceryle torquata | reverse complement strand
CCAGCCCTGGCCCCATTGCAGGGGAGGTTGGCCGGGGCTCTGAGCACCCTGCTCCCTGCAGGGGGTTGCACCAGATGAGCTTCAAAGGTCCCTTCCCACCCAAACCAGTCTCTGATTCTTCGTCCTTTGGTTGATCGAAAATGGACAAACAATGGCCCCTTGACACAGGAGGCTGTTGGGGGGGTAAAATAAGGATGGATGCTTTGTCTACTTCTTCATGGATGCTGGGGTGAGATGCTGCTCTCCCCAGGGAGGAAGCAGCGGTGTGAGCTGCGTGCTGGTCAGAGGTGGTGAGAGTTTCTTATTACTGATACAGAATAGCCTGATTTCGGTGACGTGGAAGCTGCTGTGACATGGGTCAGGGTTATGCAAACCCACCAGGAAGGTGACAGGTATAGAACAAGAGCCTGCTCATGGATGGGGCAGCATCAAGTTGGGCAAAGAAGACCCGCCAGGTAGAACTTCATCGGGGTCAGTGTGGGGTCCAGGGTGATTAGTGACAGTGTTTATGGACAGCCTGATGAGGGGGTAGGGATCAGATTGCCCAACACCACCCTGGCACGAGGGATAGCATAGCACAGCCTGGTGAAATCAGAGTGGGCAGAGAAAGTGATAAGATTAGAGAAGGGGGGAGTGCTGAGGAAAGGGGACATCAGGGCACAGGGACAGAAATGGTGGGGCCATTGTCCTCTGGTTGAAAAGCTGGTCTGGGGACTGGGAAGCTGCTCCTGGCTCTGCCCCAAATGTTCTTCTGTTTATTGGGGATGGGCTTGTGAGGTCCCCAGCTCAAAGCAATGCTGGAAGGTTAACCCCTATGAGCATCCCTTATTTTCTCTGCTTTTCTTGCAAGTGAGAGCCAGCCCTGAAGCACAGGGGTGGGGTGGTGGCCTCCAAGGTGCTTCATAAAACACCATTCTGTGCCCTGGGTGGGTTCAGGGCAGGCTGAGCATGCTGTGCCAGCAGAAGGGCTCCAGCAAACTGTGGCCTCCTCTAAAAGTGATGCTTGTGGGCTCAGGATCAGCATTTGGAGCTCAGGGAGGGAGCATCTGATGGGAAGGACCCTACTGGTGGCAGCACTGGGCAGATACTGGAATGCTGCCCACAAACCAGATGGGAAGTGGGGTTCAGGAAGGCGAGAAGGGAAATTGCTGCTCAGACCCGTGTTATCCCAGACGGGGACACACTGTCAAGGCAGATCTGTGTCCTCCTGGGGCTTTGCAGGTCTGGACCAGCAGCTGAGTCATACAGGGAACAGGGAGATCCCCATACCTCCTTTGACCAAGTTAGGCTCAACTTTCCCTTCTCCTGCTCTGGGTTTTTGGGGTGCTGGGGACCCCAACCCTTGAGACCATAGAGCAACCCCCCTTTTTCTACCCAGGCCATCACCCAGCCTTCCCCTTCCCACTCTGCCTGCCAGGGACCTGCTGGAGCGTGGCCGGCGCTGAGCTGCTGGCACTTGGCTGCCTGCACCACGGGCAGCTCAGGCCGGTCCTGCCAGGCTGGGCAGATGGCAGGCAGGCCAGGTCACATCCTGAAAAGCAGCCTGGAGAAAGCCACTGTCAGAAGCTTTTGTTTTACTGCCTGGAGCTTCTCTTTCAGGTTTGGCATTTCTAGGGTATTGAGAGGTCTCTGGGAGCTGGAGGAGCTCTGGTGTGTTGGGGGATGTCCAGCCCTCCTCAGACAGAGTTTGGGATGGCTGGTGGTCCTCTGTCCTGCTCTGGGTGGATGTGAGCAGCTGAGACCTGGTGGGGAGGCTGGATACAATGCTACAGCTTCAAAGCTCTCAGTGATGAGCAGACACTGAAAAATAAAAGAATGAAAAATACAGGAAGATAAAGGAGAAGAAAGAACCAAGTGGGATGCAGAAAGGAGGTGGTGGAAATGACAGGGAGGAAGAAACACAATCCACCCAAGTGGGTACATAATTTATTTGCCCATTAGCTATTAATAAGCCGGCCTTTTGTATCAAGTCTCCTGACGTCCTTGTAACAACTTCAGGCCTTTCTGCGGAGCATCACCCTTTCTGGGTGTTCCTGTGCCACTTGCCATGCTAACATGATTCTTGATATGTCCTGTGCCTTCGTTACCACCATTCAGCTGAACGAGTAATTAATGAGATTCCCCATTACTGCAGTGTAACTGTAACCTCTGGGAAATACCCGTGAGGCAGCACCATCTCCTAGGGATACTGGGCATGCATGGCTTTGGGTGGTGCTTAAAGGATAAGGTGAGTCTTTGGAGCTTCCTTGTGAGTTGGGTTAAAGCAGAAAGGTCAAGCTGATGACTTGGGGAAGCCATGGACATTTGCTTCCACCACCACGTGGACAGCAGTCCATGATTACTGCAGGATTGGATGTGGTACCTGATACCAAGATGCAGATCGTCTCAGTGTAGCAAGGAGAGGTGGAGAAGACCCATTCATCCTGGTCAACAAACTCATGGCTACCCTGCAGCCTCTAGCACATACCTTCCTTCCATCTTCCTCACCAAGTAGAAGACAGATGGGCTTAACCCATCCCATGGGATAAAGGGGGACCAGGACACCACACCATAGGCTTGGAAGGACCCATCAAAGCAGCCAAAGTCTCCTACAGCTAGTTCTTGGTGACTCAGGAAAGAAGGGTGTCTTTGCTAATGGGAAGACCCTTCTGCAGCCTTGGGGTGCATCAGCTCTTCCCTGGCATTGCCTGATGCTGCTGCTCAGAGCTGAACGCAGGCCTGCTTTTTGGGTTTGCCCACAGTGTGAAATTCTCAGTGCCTCCTGGAAAACTCCTTGGAAGGCTCCCAGGGCCTCCCTGTGACATGGACGGGCCACAAGTCAACCACTGCCCAAGGTATTGGCCTTGTGTCCTTTAGGTGTTGCACAAGGAAGAGCAGAAAGGCTGGGACCTGAGCCTGAAGCTCAGCAGCTCCTGCTGAGGGAGCAAGAGACTGGACTACAGCCCACATCTGGGCAGGTAAGAGCTGCAGGACTCTTTGGTGCCTTTTAGTCTTCAAATGTGAACGTCGCTTCTTCAAACAGGTCTTGCTGCCTGATGGGAAGCTCTTAATGTCCAGGGGAATCCCTCACCCCATGTGTATGCTGCCATGAAGCAATGATGGGGAGAAACCTGCTGCCAGGTGATGAAGCTATCACTTGGAGTGGTTCAGCTCAGGAGCTGAGCTCTTGGGGGGGGCACAACTCCTCTCCCAGGGCTGGTTCTCTGAAGAATTTGGGGTGGTGGGGGGTGGTTGTTCCCTCCCATGTGTGAAGAAACACCACAGCCCCGCTCGCAGCACCGCGTCTCTTCCCCATGTTTCCTTTAAAGCCAAGGACAGCCAGGCAAGATAGGGTTTCACAAGGGTGTAGGATTTCTGAATCTGAGTCTTCCCTGAGATAAACTCTTTCTAATCCTTACCTGCGTGTCAGAGACGTGCAGGCACCAGCCAGGGCCAAGATACTCTTACTGCGTGGGGAAGGGCTGTCATTTACGCTGGCTGAAGGGGGCTGCAGGTGAGTGACTGGTTTTAATTTTATTTACTGTGCTTATAAAAGTCTGCACGGCACTGATGATTTAATGGAAATGTAACTGAGCTCAACACCCATGGAAAGTCCCCGCCTATATTAAGCCACTCCTTTTATTGGACTTTATTATCACTAGGATGTGGAAGAATCACCTGGTCAAAAAGGTTTCCATTTATCTCCAGCTAAACTGGTGCTTGGATCCTGGTTTGATACCAAGTTGTGCTGACACAGGATTTTGGGGATGCTCTTGGGTTTGTGCCTGAACCCAGACAGATGCTCTCTGTGCTTTGAGCATTTACAGCCTCTCTTTCTCTTCCAAGACTTACATAAAGTCGTTACTCTTGGCTGTGATCTTTTTAATGGGTTTGAACGCTTCGCAAGTTCTTCCATTAGAAAATCATCAGCCGTTGCAATCTGCTTGATGGGAGCAGATGCAGGAAATGTTGAAGACTCTGAAAGGCAAGTGAGGAAATATTAGTTGCCTTCACCTGCTCGAATTATACAGCGAGGACATGGGGTGAAATAATTTATCAGTATTTCTGACAGGCTGAAATCTACGGTTGCCAAGTAGTCACTTAAAACCCAAAACAGCACCAGGAGAGTCCGTCCTATCGGGATGAATTAAATGAGGAGGGGATGAGATGGAGAAGTGGACAACAACAGGCACAGGCTGCAAGAATCATAGTTAATGGGCTCTTGCTTTTTAGGTTGGCTTGGTCCTGTCTGGAAATAACAGGGATGTTTTAGGTGACCCCAGGGGACTGAGCGTGGGAATCCCCACTGCATGGAACTGCTCAGTTCCCTGGGGATGCAGAGCAAGGTGTGGGGAGGGTTAATGGGAATACGGGGTCAAAGCTGCTTCTGGTTCCAGTAGCTTCAGCACATTTTGCATTTAGTGGTGAGGAATAACATGATTTTCAATGTCCACTTTAATCGTCTTCCCTGGTCTTCGTGGGTCAGTGTAGGGGTGCAGACAGAGCTGGTCCTGGTGGTTGGCTCATTGCTCACTGCAGCTCTCTCTCTAAAAAACGCTTCCATCCTTCCATCACTGATGGAAAAAGCCCATAAAACACCAGTCACTCGAGACAAAGTTTGGGTGGAAGGACTTGGAAGGGGCCAGAGAAACTTTCCTTGGTTAGTACTGGGTTTGGGCTCAAGCATCAACCCAGTTACTCCATCAGAGTTGGTTTGTGTTTGATGTGTTTGATGGTCTCGGGGGGAGACAATCTCTGTAGGAATGGTTGAAATTTCCATACAAGCAAAGCCTCAACTAAATAAAACCTAATTTTGAATGGGGACGGGGGCAACGATTGTATCACTAATTCCCAGAGCACTACACTTGGGCTTCCTCAGCTGAGCATCTCCCCCAGCACTGAAATGCCTTCGAACTGCAGCTTTTACAGCCGAGATCGTGTGTCTGCACCCCCCTGTGAATGATCTCCCATTGCATCCCAGGATGAAATTCAGCTTGTGGTGTGAGGCTGGGGAAGCCACAACTCTGCCATGGTCACTTAAGTGCTGCCCTGGGTCTGGAGGAGGGACCAAGGCACCCCATTCCAGGGCAGCCGTACACCCCTTGGGGCTCAGCTGGATCTGTTTTCAAAGGTCAGAGGAAGGAGATGGGGAAATTGCTCTGAGGCAGAATCAGCTCCAAAGAAAATTAGCTCCAAATTTCCATGAGGAGCCTGGGGCTGCCAGGGAATCATGACCCCAAGGGGCAGCTTTGTCTGACCTTTGAGATCAACTTTGCCCCACAAATGGGAGGAGATTTTCCAGGCCTGATTTTCCAGGATGTTATTTTGGTTTTATTTCTTTTGATTTCCTTGGAGTTTTTCTTGAGCAGGACCTCTGGGAGACCCCGACTTTGCAGACCCTGCTGCCGGTGTGCTGCTGAAAGGGCTCAGCACAGGCTGATCTTGATATTTTCCTTTCTCAATTCAACGGCACAGCATGGAAACCTGCCCCAGTTACTGGAATGAAGCTCGAGGGAAAGGCTCAGCATCCCAAGCTGCTGGCAGGAGGATTCAGGATGCGGGTGAGGGACAGGGATGGCTTTTGGAGGTCATCTGTGAAAAGCCCTGACCAGTAGTTACCCTGTTCCTGTGTGCTGGGTCCCTTTCCAGGGTGATGCTCTCTCTTGTTTTTGCATTGCTAGTGAAGTTTTAGGGCAGGGGAGGAAGGTGATGCTCACTGCAGGGGCTGGGGGAAGAGATGTAAAGGGGAATAGCTGCTGTTTCATTCCATCCTGCTGGCAGAGCAGGCGAGGGATTGAAACAGCAGCTTAGATGCCTTCACTGAAGGCATTAAGCGATGCTCACAGTCCCCAGGATATGGCCAGGACTTGGTGTTATATGGACAAGTTGTGACCCCCACACACCCCGCAGAGGTTCACATCAGAAGAGGCACCTCTGGCCATATAAAAATAAGATGCACAAAGCACCCAAGGGAGCAGTTCCTTCTCCTGAAGCTTCAGCAGTTTGGGAACTTCCTTAAAGGCAATCACAGGCTCCTGGGAGTGGAGGATTCTCCCGTGCAGTGGAGCAAAGCCAGGCCCAGATGTTGGCAGCAGCTGAGGAAGTGCCTGACCAAAAGGACCCGTGGCCAGAGGAGCCTTGGCTGCCTCCAACCAGCTGGTTCCTCGGTGTGCAGCTGGTGGGAGCAATGAGGGTCCTGGTTTTCCACCTCTCTCACCTTTCAAGTGAGTGCAAACAAGCAGAGTCCCTGTGAAACCAGCACTGTGACCGAGCATCCCAGTGAACAGCTCTGCATGGAGGGGGCAGAAAGGGTCACATCTGAGCATCACCTCCTCTTCTTCTACTCTGGGCTGCTCCTTCCTCACCCTCACTCATTAAGCAAAGGCCATGCAAGTATTGTGGCCATGAAAGTGGTGGGTTGAGGTCCTGGATGCCGCTGCTGCCGTTGGACAGGACCCAGAGAAGGAACAAAAGAAAAAAAAACAAAACCCATTTCAGGCACAAGGAGAATGAGGGCAAGGAGTCCCACCGGGCTCACGTGGGTACCGGCATCGCCTTTCCGCCCAGTGCAGGAGAGGTAGGAGCATCCCAGCGCTGCCGTGGCCATGCGCCCGCGAGAGGCGAAGGGGCAGCACCACCGGGCAGCCCCCGGCCAGCCCAGCTGAAGGAGGAGGATGGAGACAGCGGGACCGGGCGCCCCGCATGCTGGAGGAGGATGAGGATGATGCAAAAGCCGGGTTTGTGGTTCCCTTCTTTGCAGCAGCCTTCGTGACGGGGTGAGGTTGAGGGTGGAGAGGAGGGTTTGGCGGGTGGGTTTAGGGCAGTCGGGTGCTGCCCAACTTTTTCGATGGGTATTTTTTAGGTGGTGGTGGCCATGGGAGAAGTTTAGTTTGTCCTTGGAGGAAGAGGGAGGGTGAAGCCCTCCTGGGTGCTGCAAGTAACCCAAGCTTTGCCAGGAGCTAGAGGGTCCCACTGCCATCATCTCAACCACTTAAAGTCTTAATTACTTTTAAAATTGGAATGTCCAAATTATAATGTCCTCACCTGGACAGGACCCCATGGTCCATGGGTTGCTGTGACATGCTTGGGAGAGCCGCCCTGGGCTCTGCAGCCACTCTCAGCACATGATGCTGTGAGCCCTGAGTGACACCAGGACCCCAAACCCCACCGCTGGCTCTTTTTAGCTGCCATCGTAGCAAAACTCAGGATCAATGCAGGTATCTGACCCCATTAGCGGCTTCCTATTGCTTTCCATTTATACCCTCGATCCATTTTTGGCTCTGGCCGCCGACCTCCTAGCAGGGTTTGCTGCCAGTGCGGATTCTGAGGGGGGACAAAGTCATTTCTTTGTCCCTAGGAGCAGCCTGAGGTTACAGTGCTGAGCTCTGGATGCTCGGTCAGGTTGGGGGGGTTCTGCCTCTATCCCAGCACTTTTGGACGGACTGGGAAAGTTTCCCCATCGATTGGGGATTGAATTGGCTTTATCACGTTACAGCCGCGGTAAGCAGTGGCTGGGGGGGGCGGAGCGGGGAGAGCGGCTGCCTCCCCCTGGCCCCATCCCGGCGCCCAGACAGAGCCAGGATACTCGAGGGGAAAAGGGTCACTCACGCACCCCTCACTCCCTTGCACTTGAAAAGTGCTTTTGCGTCCGTCTGTCCCTCTGCCAGACGCTTCCTAAAGCGTGTCGACCGCTTCTCGGCGGCAATCGCCTCGCGAATCCCAGCGGAGAGCGGAGCACCGAAGCCCATTCAGCATCCCCACAGTCAAAAAGCCATTTAAATCTTTTCCTGAATCAGGTTAAAACCCGAGAAGATGAGGAGGGCTCAGCTGCAGCAAAGCCTGGCCCGGACCCAGGCTATCGCCAGCTCCCTTCGGCGAGCAGCCTGCGCCACCGCAGAGTTCATTTCACCCCATCTGGCTTTCCCAGTTACCTGTGTCGTTCTGCGGCAGCTTTTATGGGGCACCTGGTGCGGGGCCGCAGCGGCTCCCGCCTCGCAGGGACTCGCCCTCGCTTGTTATTAAATTACATCCTGACCCGGTTAATCCGTAGCTGATTAACTTTGGACTCTATGGCTGGGTATCAGAAAGGTTTCATCTGTCTCATGGTGTGTACTGTATGTACTGGGCTCGCTGTTAATCTGATTTTTTTTCTTTTTTTAATATATATTAAATATATATATATGGGTGGAAAAATCAGAATGAGGGATGCAAAGTGGGGAGGATTAAATGGGTCTGGCTGGGCACTCTGCCTGCCATGGAGACCAGCAGCAAGGGACCCATCCGTCCCAGCACCAGGAACCCAACTTGGGATCTTCCTTCTGTGCAACTCTTCCTGCAGGGCTCCTGCATGGCTCTATAGCACATCACCAGCTCTGGGGAAACTGAGGCACAGAGAGGGAAGTAGCTCGTAGGAGCCGGTGGCTGCCAGTTCAGGCTGATCATTTCTTTGCTGGTGCAATCTGTGGGATTAGATGTCGGGGTTTGTCTTGCCTAAGATAACGCTTTAGCCTCTCCTTTTACAAACAAAGGTCTCATGTAGGGGTCTTGGACCGAGCTGTTCTTGAGCTCTGGGCTCATTTGGTGCCCTGGGGCAGGAGAAACCCTGGGCTCGCTCTGAGCCACTGTGTTATTGCAGCAAATATTGACCCCTTTTCTTCACTGTTCCCACACCAAGGACTGGAATGGCAGCTTTTTTGTTCTGGAAAAGGAGACTCCACAACCTCTCTGGGCAGCCTGGGCCGGGCTCTGACACCCTCACACCGAGGAAGTGTCTCCTCCTGCTCAGGTGGAACCTCCTGGGTCCAGTTTGTGCCTGTTGCCCCTTGCTCCCAAGAGTCTGCCCCCATCCTCTTGACCCCCACCCTTTAGATATTGAGAAGGAAGGGGGAGTAGCCACAAACTTTTGCAGGATCTTTCTTGGCAGCAAACCCAGAAGCTCTTTGTTTTATTTCTGGGGACAGTTCCTGCCCTGCTCCCAGCAGTGACCGGTCCACCTCCCTAAGCCTCCAAGGATGCTCTGTGCCTGAATCAGAGCTCAAATCCCCACTTAATTATCACCATCCCTCCTTTCATTAACCCCAGGGCAGCCTGTCTGGCTGAAGTCACTCCTAAATCGAGGGTGTTGCAGGGTCTGGGCTGTACTTTCTCCTAATACTCCCCCCACCCCCCAAAATCCAGCCCTCCCTGCTGTTGAGGGGGTTGCTAATTGAGGGGCACTTTATGCAGGGCTGAGAAATAGGAAGAATTCACCCCAAAATCCGAACTGGCCACAGAGATGCCACAGAGCCAGCCCAGCTGTCTGAGAGCCATGTAGCTGGGATAGCAGAGCTTAACCCCAGCTAATTAGTTCTGCTAAGCAAGAGGGAAATGAGCAGGGGTTGATTAGGGCAGGAAATTGCTCTGTGGGCTGAAGTGCTGCCGGGTGCAGAGCTTTGCAGAAGGTCTCCACGGGCATCGTTTTGCTTGAGAATTAAGGGGAGAAAAAAATCAAATGAAGTGCCTTTGAGCTTTAGAGGGAGCAGCAATGGGGTCTGCAGGGCTCTTTTGGTCTTCTCCTCCTTGTTCAGCCCATGTCAGAGCACAGGGGAAATGGGTGTGATGAGCTGGTCAGTCCTCTGCCCTGTTCCCCACAGGGAAAAGTCGTCTCCCTGTGCAAACGTGGGTCCAAGCAGTAATTCAGGGACCTGCTGTAAAAAGAAATCACCTCCTTTCCCAACTAATATCTCTCTCTGCAGGGTGGGTTTTAGCTTCCCTCCAGCAGCAGAGCGGTGCATGCTTACTGGATGCCCATCCATCCTGGTTGCAGGATACCCTCGGGGGGCAAATTTGTCCATGGGATAAATCCCAGCAATGCCAGGAGTGGGGAGCAGGGGACTGGAGGGAAAGAAGCGTGGGAGGAGTTCCTGGGGCAGCCCAGCTTGTGGGCGTGGTTGTTAAATCCTTAGTGCCAAAAGGGTGTTTGAAGTCACCTTGGTTGAAAGCAAAGGTAGAACTTTCCCGAGGGTGTCCAGGGTGTAGCTGAAATCTCCAGAGGTGAGTTGTGCAACCGTCCTGTTTCTCGGAGGCGATGATGTTATTCCGGGCATCTCCCCCAGTACCCGTCCCTCCCTGGACCATCACCTGGCTTTGACTTCAGGGATGCTCCTGTTACCAGGAGGTTTTTGCTAGAGCTCACACCTCAGCCCGAGCCAGCTCATCAGCTCCAGTGGGTGGTTTTTACACTCCAGGTTTAGAGATGCTCTTTGCCCGGATGCAGGATGAGACCCCGGTTAGCGCCAGGGAGATTTTGCAGGGGAAAGAAAAAAAAGAAAAAAAAATCCCCCAAAGGGGTGAAGTTTTGCCCACAAACCTTTGCCACCATCCCCCTGTGGTTGAAGTCATCCCAAAGCTGGATTTGGAGGGGAGATGAGCACGGGCTGAGACTGAATTTAGGTGCCAGGAATATCGATTTAACGCCCTCTGGTTAGTGGATCTCCAGCTGCCTCTCCGGGGGGGGGTCAATATTAGCACTGTAGTCTATAGGGGTGCAGAAGGGGGTGTATAAAATGATGACCCAACCCTGAAGGGCCTGATAAAGGTCTGGATGATGTTGTGTCCTGTTTCCATTGCAGGTGGCTGGAAAATAGTCTAAGATGCTCCAAGCTGGCGGGTCCTGGGCTCTCCTCCGGGACAGAGCAGTTTCATGTGCTCATTAACGTCATGGGGGGAGAAATAGCTCAGAGGACAGAAAAGGATGTTGGAGGAAGGGAGGGAAATTGAGGTGACCAGGTCCCTCAAGAGCAAAGGAGCGTCACTGTGGAGGAATTCAGGCTGAAGCATGTGGGTAGAAATGTGCCACCACCTCCACACCCCCTGCTTTCCCCAAACGTGTAAGCCCCTGAGGAGATGGAGAAGGAAGAGGAGGAGGAGGAGAAGGGTGAGAAGGTTACTTGGGTGAAGGTAGGTAGGACTCAGCCCTGTGTGAAGCTGCCCAACAGGGATAAAAACCACCCTGGAGAACCCAAGGGGAGGATGCCTGTGAGTATAGCATGCTCTGGAAAGGAAAGACAGAGAAAAAAAAAAAAAGAAAAAGAGGGGGGAAAGAAAAAAAAATCCCAGTTATTACAGTGAGTTGGGACAACTTGCCCAGTCCCATCCACCCAGGGCATCTATTCATTTATTTATTACTGGAGGTTATAAGCCCAGCGGTGCTGGGGTCTGAGCCAGAGGTCGGCCAGCAGCCAGGTGTGAGGAAGGGGCACGTCCCCTCTGTCCCTCATCCCCCACCGACGCCTCCCGCGGGGCTATGCCGGCCATACCTGCTGCTGCAACCGGTCCCAGCCAGCCCCGGGGGGGACGGAGATGTCCCACGTGGTGGTGGCATTGTAGCCATCCCCTCCTGGAAAGGAGCCTGCTCTCCCCATGGCCACAGGCAAGAGGTAGGTGGGCGACTGGAGATGCTCCAACCCTTGGGCTTTCCCCTCTCCTCCTCTCTTAAATAGCATTAATTATATATTAATAACAGCAAGAGTCCTATCGCCTGCTGTAAATCTCCCTCCCGGTGCCAGCGGCCGTGCGGGTCCCTGTCCCCCCTCTCTGCCTCCCTCCCGGGGACCAGCTCAGACCTCGCCACGTCACGGACAAGACTTGTCCTCGCTGGACCATCCGGAGCATTATTGGGGATTAAAGGTGGCATCCGCCAGAAGGACACGTCCTCCCCCGTCTCGCTCGCCCACAAGCAGGCGGGGGCGGGAGGTGGGTGGCCGGGTCCCCCCCCTCCCCAGATGAGCGTGTCATGGTGATAGGGTGTCCCCTGCACTCCACCAGCCCCTTTTCCCCATGGACTCCCAGCTCTTTTTAGGGCTCCCGGGGCGATGGAGGGGCCGAGGCTCCGAACTGTGCTGGCTCCTGCCGCCGTGCCTGCCAAATCCCGGCCCCGGTGCGCCGGGCTGTCAATTATACCGTGAATCAAATAGAGAAGAGCCTTTTAAATGACATTGGCTGCGTTATCCCAAAGGGACCTTTCAAGGGTATGGCTGGACTTTTTTTTTTTCCCCATCTCTGCTTTCCCTACACATCCCTATGTTTGTTTAACAACTCTCTTCCCAGATGCCGAGAGCGTTGGCACTTCCATGCCCTGTGCGGGTAAGTCCCTGTAGGTGATGGCGCTGGGGGGTGGGATACAGGAGGAATCATCTTGCTCATCCCAGTACAGGGGTGGTGAGGAGCAGATTGGGGGGCGGGGGGGGGGAGAAAGTT